>NQII01000007.1:2063103-2163474 GCA_002778355.1 Clitarchus hookeri
GGAGGGTGGGGAGGTCGTGCTATGGCGAGTATATGATGAGGGAAGTGGAGCGACGAGAGGTGTTATAGGGGCATGGGCATGGATGGAGGTGCGAGCATGTGTGTTATGTTAAGTAAATAATTCGCTTTGGTGGTCGGAAGATTGGTCGGTTGTATTACCAGTGAAATATAGAGGCGGGGGTTCATTCGGCTGCTGATCGTCGTACTTGGGAGCAGCTGTGCTCTGCCCTCTTTACGAGATTCGAATCTTCAGTGTCACACGCATCCATCACGTTTCTGTTATTTGGGTATGTAATTTTTTCCTCAATTTTTTTTTTTTAGATTTTAGCTTTTTTTTAAGTTTTGAGTTTAAGGTCAATGGGGTCAAGGTTAAGGTCGCCATATTCAACATAGTGGTCGGGGTCAGTCACGTAATATGTTAGATAAATTATTTAATTCGATTTTTTAATTTTTTTTTCAAAATTATTGAGTTCAAGATCATTGGAGTCAAGGTAATGGTCACCAACATTCAACGTGGGTTAGGAGTCAGTGAAGTAATTTGTTCTTAAACATTTATTAGTTTCTTTCGATTTTTACAATTTTTTTCTTCAATTTTTTGTGTTCAATGTCATAGGGGTCAAGGTCACCAGCATCTAACGTGGGTGCTGGATTCAGTCATGTAATGCATTCCTAAAATTTTATTAGTTTATTTTAATTTTTTTACAATTTTTTCTCATTTTTTAGTTTTCAAGGTTTTTGGGGCTAAGATCAGCAGCATCCAACATATGGGTTGGAGTCAGTGATGTAACATGTCGCTAAACTCTTGTTTGTTTCTTTCGATTTTTACAATTATTTCTCGATCTCGATTTTTAGTATACTTCGAAGGAAAGAAAGGTTTATGATATCACTTTCCTGTCTGTGTCTGTGTGTGTATTTATGTTCGTGCAAAATGTGTGTGTTTGTACGTTTGTGTATCTCTGTGTGTCTGGCATGTGTCCCAAACTTTTGCATTTTTGAATGCTTTAATAAAATTTTACAAAACTTGGTAACTTGTAAGGACACCTGACTTTTATAATTTCCGACCACATTGGGCACTTATTTTCAAAATGGCAACTATTTTAAAATTTTGGTTGCTTAGTCATATTTCGGGAACAATTCAAACAATTTAAATTAAATCAAATTTTGTATACTGGTAGAGCAGTGTGTAAGGATTTAATTCTGAGAAGGATATGATTGTCGGTAGGCCATTTTCTAAGTTAGAACCAATTGAAAAATAAAGATTTTACATTATATCTCCAAAACTATTCAAGCAATTCTCATCTAATTTGGCATGTAAGCAATACTATGGTAGGCCCTGTAAACGTAATTTATTAAACTGTATTAGTTAATTATTTTCAAAATGGCGATCATAGAATTATTTAAAGATTATTTGGTATATCGACTATACCCTCAACCCATTCCGACCAAATTTTGTATAAAGAAAGTTTCTATCACAATCATCGTATATACTAACAAATAACAGCTATTTTTTGGCCATTGTGGAAGATAGTGCTATAGGAATAAATTAAATTATAATGTCATATCTCGGGAAATTATTTACGAATTTCTTCCAAATTTGGCAAACAAATAGCATTGCAACAGGCAGTGTAAAAGGCTACGTTTTATGCAGGTCATGCACTTATTTTCGAAATGGTGGGTATAAAAATATTTCAGCTCAGTATATTTTGCTAACGAAATAAAATCCAATTTAATTTTTTATGCTGTTAGTACCTATTACAACCATCAAATATGTCTATGCAAAGCCTCATTTCTTTGTCATTTTGTAAGATAACCCTATCAATAATTTTTATTTTATTTCATATCTTGAGAAACAATCAACCCTTTCTTACAAAATTTGGTTCAGATGTTGTACTGTTTTAGGCCATTATAATAAATGTATTTTTTTTCAATTAGGACTCACTTATTTTCAGAAGGGTGGCTATAAAATCAACGAAACTATGCAATCTATTTTAACTTAACATTGCATATTGGCAGTATACAATCATCGAAATTGCTACTACACTACTTTTTATCCTCCATTTATGAAGACCGCTACATGAAAATTATGGAGGTTTTATGCCATGCCTCGAGGAGCAATCAACCGATTCCCATAAAATGTTACAATGGAATATTTCAAATAAATTTTACCAAATTTTGCACACCATAAATGCTACAGAAAGCCATGTAAACTTTCATGATTTAAATTGTCAGACAATTATGTTAAAACTGGCAGCCTCATAAAACATTTAGGTAAGGTTGATATATATATTAAGCAATTTAACCAAATTCAACCAAAATTTGTATGTAGACAGTTTACATTGGAAGCATCGTATATACATATATATTTACTAACACATTTCATCAATGAGATTTAAGCATTTTTATGCATCCATTCAACAAGATATTTTATCTTGTTCCTTGGTCGTAATACTATTCAGTTACATTTTCAACAGTTTCTTCTACACAAGTTCTTTGCTCAGCTTCAGTTCATCGTCACACTTAAAGCAGACAACTGAATACTGCCATACTGACCTCTCACAAGACGACTGACCCTTCACAAGTTGACTGACCCTCACAACACTGACCCCTTACAAGACGACAGACTCCTCACAAGACGACCGACTCCTCACAAGACGACTGAATCCTCACAAAACGAATGACTCCTCATAAGACGACTGACTCCTCACAAGACGACTAACCGCTCACAAGACGACTGGGCCCTCACAAAACGACATTCCCCTCACAAGACGACTTTCCCCTCACAAGACGACTTTCACCTCACAAGACGAGTTTCCCCTCACAAGACGACTTTCCCCTCACAAGACGACTTTCCCCTCACAAGACGACTTTCCCCTCACGAGCCTGACAACTAACAAGACTAGTCCCTCACAATATGAATGACCTTCATAACACTGACCCCTTACAAGACAACTGACTCCTCGCAAGACTACTAACCCCTCACAAGACGACTGACCCCTCGCAAGACGACTTTACCCTAACAAGACTGACCTCTGTCCTCTCACAAGACGACTGATCCCTCACATGACTGGCCCCTCAAAACACTGACCATTCGCAAACTGACCCCTTACAACACTGGCCACTCACAATACTGACCCCTCACAACACTGACCTTTCACAACACTGACCTCTCAAAAGACTAGCCCCTCACAAGGCAACTTACCCCTCACAAGACTGACTCCTCACAAGATTGTCTCCTCAAAAGACTGGCCCCTCACAAGACTGGCCCCTCACAAGACTGACCCCTTATCGCAGAGCATGCTCTGCAATCAGCTCCACATGCTCCGAAATTCCTATGTAAGAAGAATTTTTATACCACAAAAAGCTTCAGTTTCTTCTCCAACGAAGCTAAAGATGGAGTTTTCTCTTCTATGTTAACCCCTGAGGCCTCGTGTGCTATAAAAATTGTTCATACATCGGGGTTGCGGAACGTACGGAGCTGATTGCAGAGTATGCTCTGCAATGAGATGACAGTCCTGTGAAGGGTCAGTGTTGTGAGGGTCAGTCGTATTGTGAGAGGTCAGTCTTGTGAGATGTAAGTCGTCTTGTAAGGGGTCAGTTTTGTGAGGGGTCAGTATTGTGAAGGGTCAGTCATTTTGTGATTGGTCAGTCGTATTGTGAGAGATCAGTCGTCTTGTGAGGGGTCAGTCGTCTTGTGAGGAGTCAATCGCCTTGTGATGGGACAGTCGTCTTTCGAGAGGTCAGTCGTCTTGAGAGGTGCCAGTCTTCTGAGGTGTCGGTATGGCAGTATTCTGTTGTCTACTTAAGTGTGGCCATGTGTTCAAGCTGAGCGAAATAGTTCTGCGGAAGAAACAGTTGAAGACGTAACTGCAATGTATCGTGATCAAGAAACTAGATAAAAAGTCTTATTGAATGGAAGCATTAAGATGCTTAATTTACGCTGACGAAATATGTTAGTAAGTATATATATATATATACTAGGCCAAGTAGAAACACATTATGCTACTGTGGAAAGGATTTCAGTTTTTTTCATGAAGATAATGTAAGCCAATGATTGTACGAAGTCTACTGTAGAACTTACCAATATGGGTGTACCTTTTCCCACTGCTGGAAAAATACATGGGAAACAGTGTTGCTACTCTGTAAAATCTGTCATGATCGTAGACATGAAAAAAACCTATGTTTAGAAAAGCTACCTTAAAATCATTATCGTGTACCAACTGTGGAACAACATTTGGTAGCAGAAATAATTTAAATATACACACTAGTATATGTAAAGGTAATGTGCCTTTGCTTGACTTTAGACAACATGTGATGACTTCGTTACATCCTGTTAATAAACTACACAAAAGTATCACAGACGATGAGGGAACTAGCACGATGAAGCGTTACGACAATGGGCACATGAAGCTTGTGCAAGAAGAAACATTGAAGAACCACATAAAGAACAACAAGGATTCGTATTTTGTGAGCTAGCAAGTGCTGCCATCAATACCTCTTGCTGCATCGGTGGGTACTTGTTCGCCATGCGATTATGACAAAACAGTTAATGCTAATGACTGAATGAGAAACCTACGAGGTGTGGTAGAGTCGGTTCATGTGAAATATACACTTGCAAGATTATCGCGTGAGATCGAACAACTTCTAAATAAGGATGATGGCCATGCGACTATTACAAAGAAAAGTAAACATGATATTGAGGATGAAACAGGAGGCGAAGAAGATCATGAAGACAGCACTGATGAAAATTAAGATTAAGACATAATTGATGAAAATGAATATGAAGACAGTGATAGTGCTCAAGATGGTGCTGATTTTCTCGACGTTCCCACGCATTTTACCAACGAGTTTCCTTCGAAAAGTGGTGTGAAGAAGTCAGAATGAATCAAGAATGTTCGTTCTTTTGCTGCAATGAACGAAATGGGGAATGTTGACTATATGTTTCCAGAAGACCCAGATGAACGTGTTGATAGAAAGAACTGAGTAATATTTTCGAGGAATGTTTTGCAACTGGTTGGTTGACATGGCCATTTGGCATGACCCTTCAATATGTTCAGCTCGGGTTGAAATGTATTGTGAAGATTGGCAAATTTTTTGAGCGAAGTGGTCAGCACCGTGATTCGTACGAGGTGACATTTTAGATTGGTTATAGGCGTGGGTAGATGGTGAGTTGGTCGAGCTATGGCGAGTTATTGGGGGAGAGGGTAAAGTCGGGTGATGGCTTCGTAACATGTGTGGATCTTAAGAAGGAGGGTGTAGAGGTCATGCTATGGCGAATATATGATGAGGCAAGTGGAGCGACGAGAGGTGTGATGGGAGCGTGGGCATGATTGGAGGTGGGGGTAAATATGTTACAGTTTTTCTTAATTTTGTTGAAATTAGTCGAATTATTGCGCAAATATATCTAAGTCTTCAGCTTGCTCACCTTACACTACTTTGCGAAAAATCCAGTAAAGGAGGATCTTAATGAGCATATCGGTTGATTGGTCCTCGAGATATGGCATAAAATCTCCATTAATCGTGTGACTTTCCTCATAAATGGAGGGCAAAAAGTTTATATATTAGCAAATTCGATTAATGTCAAGACACAATATACAAAGTTAAATTTATATCTCTTACATAGTTTCGTAGATATAGCACACTAAACTAAAATGTTGTACACATGCCATTCAGAAAATAAGAAACTTGCATACTGAAAACATATCACTTAACATAGCGTACCACAAAACCACTTCGCCAAATTTGAAAAAAATCGGTTGTTTGTTTCCTGAGATACACCACAAAAACTATATTATTTCATGTGGGGCTATCTTACAAAATTGTGGAGAAATGAGGCTTTGCATAAATAAAATATTGATGGATATTACTGACACTGTCAGCATACAAAGTAGTTGAAAAATGTTTTGCAATTTCACACGTAAAAAATTTAGAGCTAAAATGTGTATATGACCACCATATTGAAAATATGTGTTTGACCAACTCATAATTAATCAGAATACATATCCTGCTATAGTGCTATTTGTTAGCCAAATTCGGTATAAAATGGTTGTTTTTTTCATACATCACATAATTTTAACATTTCAAATAATACTATTTTACAAAAAAAAAGGACGAAAGATATTTTGTGTGTACACATATAATTGTTGTAATATAAACAGCCAACATACACAGTTTCATTGGAATTCATTACATGGTCGACTATATAACTTACAAAACTAAAAATTCTAATTGCCCACCATTTCGAAAATAAGTGTCTGACATACCTAAAACATGCCAGTTAACATTACCTATCGCAGTTTAAATTGTTTGCCATATTTGGTAGGAAACAGCCAATTTTTTCCCGTGATATGATATATAAATTTATTTATTAGTGTGGGACTATCTTACAAAATGGAGGACAAAACAGATTCCATGTAGACATATTTTATGTATGTTATATATACTCCCAGCATACAAAGTTAAGTTGGAATTGATTAAATATTTTCGAAGATATATCACACTATGCTAAAATAGCCAGATGGCCGCAATTTTGAAAATAAGTGTCTGCAATTGTTTCCTGAGAAATTACGCATAAAATTAATTAATTGAAGTAGATTTATTTTACAAAATGAAATGCAAAAATTGCTGTTTTTTATTTAATCGATGCTTGTAATAGATATTATCAGTGTACAAAATTGGGGGGAAATTGGTGAAATTATATGGTAGTTATACCAAATAAAACAAAAAATATTTGTATGGTGTCCATTTTGAAAATAAAAACCTAGTTAAGTTTAATTAATCATATTTACCTGTCCTATCATAGTATTTCTTAAATGCCACATTTGGCGAAAATTTGTTGAGTTTTTTTTCGAGTTATAACATAGAAGTTTTGTTTATTTTAGTGGTGCTATCTTTCAAAACGGATTCGAGAGTTTTTGTTTGGCTTATATAATGCTTGTAATAGATATTGTCAGCATAGAGATTTGGTTATAATTGGTGAAATAATATAATAGTTATAACAAATAAACCTTAATTATTTGTATTTGCCGCCATTTTGAAAACAAGCAGCTTAAAAATTATTACTACACATATTTACCTGGCCTATCATAATATTACTGATGTGTTGAATTTGGCAAACATAGGTTGAGTAGTTTTCTAAATATAATGTAAAAGCTTTATTTTATCATGTTGCTCTATCTTCCAAAATTGCTGACTAACTATAATATTCACTGTTAAATTGAATGCTTTCAATTTGAGCTGTCAGCATACAAAATTTGGTTTAAATTGGTTGAATGGTTTCCGAGATATGACATAACGCCATAAATATTTAAATTGCCGCCATTTTGAAAGTAAGAGCTTGGCGTTGTCGAAAACTATAAGTCAGGTGGCCTTACTTAGTACTATATGTGTACCGAGTATGGTGAAATTCTGTTAACGCGTTAAAAAATTGAAGTATAGGGGGAGATACAAACGCACACACACACAACACACACAGGCACACGCACATATTTATGACTGTATCGATACCTTGCTGTCTTATCTTTTAGTCAGGGTCAGTCGTGAGGCTGGCTCACAGGTGGATTGTCAAGGGGAAGACGGAATTCGATGCTTTTTGAGGCGGTTCTGTGTGGTGATGATTTGACAGGGCAAACGGTTGCATGGATGTGGGATAATAGGTTTTCATGTTTTGGGTAGGGGAAGGAATGGTTGGGGAAGTATGGGGTGGGGTGTTTCATAGTCGTGTGATGATAGTTGGGAATAGGGAGGGAAGAGTATTGATCCTTTCAATAATATTTCCCATGTGCGGGAATATATTAAATATTTGTTTTAAATTTTAGAAACATTTATCAAATTAAATATATGCGATTAATGGAAAGTCGTTTCCGGGCGTGGGGTAGTGGAAATGGTAAAGGGTTGATAATAAAAGGGGTTGACGAGACTGAGAGGTAGGGAGGTTTGGGTGGCTCTTAACATCGGAGTCTTTAGACACGATGAAGATAATGTGAGGTGAGTATGGAGCAGCGCCGGAATGCAAGGCTGAGGGAAACGGGAGATCCCCAAGAAAACCCATCGACCAGCATCATCGTCCAGCAGGATTTCCATTTGCGATAATCCAGGAGCGACCCCTCCGAGAATCGAACATATTTCGCTTTGATGGGAGGCGAGCAGTCTGACAACAACACTACTGTGGCCTCTTGAGACTGAAAGATGATTAAGATGAGGGTTTGAGGGAGGGGGAGGTCTGTTGGGAAGGTAGAGTGACGGGACTGCTATGTCGTTGGTGGTGGGGGGTGGGGGCATACCTATTAATTTCAATATGGTTGTCCTGACATTGGTTTGGATAATCGTTATGACGTTATTGTATTCGCCTAAAAAAGACGTGACCGGTTACATATAATTCTGCATACTTACACCTTTAATATTTTAATTACAAAATAAATAAAAATTTAAAAAAATGTATATTTTAATTTTATTGGTTGCTCATTTCGGCTGACGTTATTCAGATTTTTGGAATACCTCAGCCGCATTGAGCAGTCACTAAGCCGCATTGAGCATAAATCATTTCTTTGAATTTTTTTTGGAAATCTCGTGGGAATAGTGGGAAAGGGGAAATTTTGGGGCAAAACAGGCATTTTCAAATACCAAACGGATAATTTTAAGGGGGAAACGGGAAATTTTGAACCCTCGGGCTGCCGCGACCGCCTGTGGCATCATGGCAGGTGAGTCCTCCAATCTTCGACTCCTAGAATCCTGCACTCGAATAGGCTATTTATAACTAATTTTAAAATATGTCAATTTTTAACTTTTGTCACTTTACTGTAAGAAAATGCACAGTCTCCCACCAAAAGATTAAAGGAACAACAATTTCGTGTGAAGAAATTTTGAAATGTATAATATTGTGATGTTTTATAATTTTAATGATAGGGTTTTAAGTAGTGTATAAAGTTTGAGATCTTATTGTTTGCATTGGAATCACTTATGATCTCTATAAAATAAATTTACGATATCGGAGTGTGTCGTAATTTTATGTATGCATGTTGTAGGAAATGTTTATAATTTTTTTCCTTTGCGAAATGTATTTTAAAGTCAGTTTCCCTGTTAGGGTGTCATTGATGGGTTTGGTGTTAAGCATTCAGGGCTCGTTTCCTTTTCGTATCTCCTTTCAAGCCTACTTTCCAAAGGAAAGAAAGTCTTATGAGATCATTTTCCTGTCTGTGTGTGTATGTATCTATAGGTAAGTGTCTGGCTGTGTGTCTTGGCGTGTGTCACTTCTTTCAAAATTTGAATGTGTGAAACGAATTTCACCAAACTGTATATACATATAGTACTAAGTAAGGACACCTGGCATTTATAGTTTTCGATCACGTCTACTGCTTACTTTCAAGATAGCGGACATTTTAGAATTTAGGATGATAAGCCATGTCTCGGAAAACATTCAACCAATTTAAACTAAATTTTGTATGTTGATGTCGCAAGGTATAAGTATTTAATTCTGGATGGATACTTTTGATGGTCCACCATTTTGTAAGATAGTACCACATGTAAAAAAAACTTTTACATTAAATCTCAAAACTTTTCAAACAATTTTCACCAAATTTTGCAAGTAAGTAGTACTATTACACACCATGTAAGTTTATTAAATGAAAATTGATAGGACACTTATTTTCTAAATGATGGTCAAAAAAATATTTTAGGTACATTTTGTAAACCACCATACCATTTGACGAATTTCAACCACATTTTTAATGCTGACAGTAATTAGTACAACCATCATATATGCCACAAAACAACAATTTTTGTACGTCATTTTGGAAGATAGCGTTACATGAATTAATCAAGTTTTTGTGTAATTCAAGAAACAACAGACAGATTCCTACCAAATATGGCAAACAAGAGGAACTTCCACTGGTGATGTTAACTGAAAAGCTTAATGCAGTTGAGACACTTATTTTCAAAATGGTTACCATAGAATAATTTTAGTTTTGTATGCTATAATTAAGAAACCATTAACTTAATCCCAACACAACTTTGTTGCTGGCTGTATATATCACAATCATCAAATGTTTACACACGAACTATTTTGGCCACCAATTTGTAAAATACTATCACATGACAAATTAAAATTGTGTTATATCTTTAGGAAAAAACTGATTTCTGCCAAATTTGGCAAACAAAAGAAAGCTCCATGGCAGGCCTTGTAACCTGATAAAATTTGAGAGGGTCAGAAACACACGTATATTAAAAAATGGCGGCTAAATAAAAATTTTGGCTTTGAATATTTTATCTACGAAACTACAAAACCAATTTCAAATCTTCTTTGCATGCTGACGGTATGTATTATCTATAAAATTTATCTATGTAAAGCCTCATTCTCCGCCATTTGGGGAGATAACCTCACATTAATTAATACAGGTTTTATGTCGTATCTTGGTCAACAATTAAACTATTTCTTTCAGATTTGGCGAAGAAGATGCACTGTATATATAGGCCATGTTATTTTATACATTTCAAGACGCACAGATCTTATTTTCTGTGCGCCAATACATAACTTTTTTGTGCTTCCTTTATGAAGTTTGTCACATGAAAATATGGAGGTTTTATTCTATATCTCAGGTATTATCAAGTGATTTCCACAAAATTTTTTACACAAGTTGTGTCATGGTAGGCCATGTAAACTGGAATGTTTAAAGTGTCTCAGTCACTTATTTTAAAAATGATGACCTTGTAAATATTTTAGGTTAGTAAACCCTATCACTGGAAAAATAAAGCTGTTTAAATTCAAATTTGAAGGTTGAATTCGACCTCAGCAATACAGTTGATTGCACACTAGTTTCTGGTAGAGATTTTCTGGGTTCAAGCCCGAGGTAATGCACATGTGTGTTTTTAATTGTTTCACTATTGTTGCTTTTGTTTCTGGTTTCATCTCTAATGATATTGCTTTCAACAAGACAAGACCTACCTACCAACTTAGCTTTTAATAAATTATTTAAAAATGAATTGCATCCATGTTGAGGAAAGTAGGCTCATAACTTCTTGTTACATGTTAAGCTCACAGGCATATACGAAATAGTTCAAGAGCTTTGGTAATGGGAGTGATCCAGCTCAGTGGTGGATTCTGCGGGAAGTACTGGCCACCCTTTTTTGCAGTGTTATAAACTGGATGCTGGTGTCCTTTCAGAAGGTGATGTTGTAGTGGAGTTACCCATTCCTCGTCCCGTCATACCTGGTATTCATAGTGGACAGATACGTTAAAGGAATGTTAAGCCGATCTGCTGAGTTGTCATGGACGGCATTTGATGGGGCTTTTCGTCCCCTCCGCAAGTGCTGCATGGCTTACTGTCGTGGCCCATGTGTGACTCAGCATGTGGATACCTTCCTTTTTCTTCCTCGCATTTATTACGAGCACGTGACCCGGGAGTCGTTGTGGTGTCGGATTGGTGTAAGTCGTCGACAACCTTTGATTTGACTGAATGGTGTCTCTTAAGAGATTTTAGAGTATTTTACTCCACAACGGAGGCAACAGTGGCAGTTACAGTCCATGACTCAAAATACATTTGTACAACGAAGCATTCAGGGAAAACTTTGGGGTTCATGACAGGGCTTCTCCTAAATAGGTAGATAGGAGCTAAAGAATAGTTTCAGGATTTCAGTATAGCAAATATTTTATAACATTTTTTAAAACAAGAAAATAATCTTGCAATGTAATTTTTAATATGTACATATAGGGGTTTTAGGAGGGACAATTTTAAATTTTTCCATAAATGTAAGGGTTTAAAATTTTTTTTATGTAAATTTTATGTACTTTTTCTGAACATTTAAATTCTGAGTGAATTTCATATACTGGTGTTTAGATTTTTTGTTCACAGGAAAAAAATTGTGTATATCTTTAAATATTTTAAAGCACATTTCTTGTATTCTGACTAATTGTATTTCTATTTGGGCGGTGTTAAAAAAAAAAAACAAATTTTAATTGGTGCATGGAAAATATATATGATAATATAAGCATCAGTACAA
This sequence comes from Clitarchus hookeri, assembly GCA_002778355.1. Classification (NCBI taxonomy): domain Eukaryota; kingdom Metazoa; phylum Arthropoda; class Insecta; order Phasmatodea; family Phasmatidae; genus Clitarchus; species Clitarchus hookeri. The sequence continues at coordinate 2,075,094 of NQII01000007.1, forward strand.
TTTTCTATAGAGTAGTCACTCTTTATTTCTCTTGTTTATTGTCAACGATTCTGCAATTATTACTAACTCCAGCTCATGTACATCTTGTTTGGAATCTATATTGTGTTGGGAGGACCTATTCGCTGGCTAAACTATGTTGTCACTGAGGCTGTGGAGCATACTTCTCCCACCACAAAACTGCAAGGTGATACTTATTCAAAATAAATAAATAAGCAGGTGTCACTGTAGATATTATGTTATGTACCATTTTATTTTTCATATGTGGATGCAAGACACTGGTTGCACACTAATTGTACATTGACCATTAACACTGCACACAAAATTACCATATGAAAGTTACAATTTTAAAACAGCCACAGTTGAAATAGAAATGAACACAATTGTGAGTGCCAGAAGGAAAATATCCAAAGGGTTAGTAGCTGAACATGGTCGGCTCATGAGTCTGGTACAAGGGTGGAGACAGCCGTTACCATACATTTTAAACTGAAACCTCCCTTGCACAGAATTGTACAATGAAGTGATTGATAGTGGTGTGGAAGGAGTAAAAAAATGCTTCCAGGGCAATTTTTGCAACGATAAACTTCCACAGTTGCGACAAAGTATCAGATCCTCCCACATATACAACACCAAATAATATTTTAGAAAACTGGTGCAAAGACTCCCAATTATTCGATCCTCAATTATGAGAAAGATTTAAGGATTTGAACTAAATTTTTATACAGATATATAAAAATAACAAAAATCTTGAAAACCAAACATTATATTTATGTTAGTAGACACAACCGAAAGAATAGAAAAAATCATAAACTGTTATATATAATATTAATATTTAAGAAAATTCGATATGAAGTAATAATTGTCAATTTTTCATCACTTTTAGGACTTTGCATTTTAAATAAATTTATTTATTATTTATTGATTTTATACTGCTATTATTAAATAAATGTCATACCTATCTGGTAATGCAGTTTCATATATATAATATATGGAAAGATTAATTTTTAACCATGTTTGGTGTAAATTATTTGAAAGTTTGTAGTATTGAATTTTTTAATCCTTTTCTAACTTTTTAATTGTAGTAAATTCATTCTAATTTTTTTAAATGACATAGTATTGATTCATTTTGCAATTTTATTCATTTTTATATACAAATTATGTGCGAGAAACTATAACACAAAATTGAATGTAAATATTTAATGTGGCACCAAAAATGTTATATTTATGCTCCCGCATACCTGGCACTTGAAATGCATTGGCAGAGTGTTTGAAATATATGTTTTTTCACGACACTATTAAACAGACGACTTATGTTATGTTCTGCAAAAAGATCAAACACTTCAGACGAGGGTTGTTGATTACTTTCAAAATGTCGCCTAAGTTAGAAACACAATTTCACAGTACTCCAAAATAGCTAAAAACGGCTTTTTCAAAGCACTGTAGCTCAACATATACTTATCATATACAAACAAAACTACTCAAGGGCCCTGCACTGAAACTTTCTATAATCTTTGCGCCAATAAATAATAGGGGCACACATGAAAGTCTCATAGGTACACGCGGTGCGATTAGAACACAGTATATCAGTTCAGAGCCTTGCGCTTAGCGGCGATGGCGCACGGCAATGTCGACCTTACCGCTCTTACGCTTCTCGGCCTCAAACGCGGAAAAAGGCCCAGTTAGGCGGGACCCTTAAATATTTACATTTAGTACTATTGGTTAATCTAAGGGAAAAGTCAAAATAATTTTCAATTCTGTTATATGCAATACCGGTCTAATGCAATAAAATACTTTAACAATTCTATTGATTTATAATGGGTAAAGCATGCCTTACTGTATACTGGTATGAAGTTGGATATACAATAAGGAACATTTTCCAAAATATATTCTAAATATTCGAATAAATATTGATGTTGTTGTTATCCAACTATATAAAAATATCTTCGACATATAGTATGCCTTTTTTGCACTTTAAAAACCATAAAATAAATTTATTTTATTAAAATCATTAAAAGATTTAGTTCAATTATATAAAAAAAATTATCTTCTCTAATGCTCTTTTTTAAACAATAGTAACTTTTTTTTACTAATCTATTGTATGATCTGTAACAACTTTATTATAATCAACACTTATTATGATACATCTGTTATTTTTTAAAATCATTGGTTTTCTGTATGAATAATCAATACAAGGCAGGAAAATATATTAATTGATATTCTTTACTGTTTTATTATAAAGTTCATTATTGCTGAAAATTGTTTCAGAATTTCTAAAATTATTGTGTGATAAATATATTTTATTATAAAATTCTTAGTCATAGTCTAAATTCCAATATTATAAAAAAAAAATTTATTCCTTCCATTTTGAATATTATTATTCCATTACATCAGAGTGATCGAACATGGAGGAATTAACATATTGATTTACATTGTTTTTCTATTAGTTTGAAAACTATCACAGTCGGTCATTTCAAATTGTAAATTATTAAACTGATGTATTGTATCAAAATAAATGGAATTTGTAGCACTAGGTAATTCTTTTTCTAAAAATTTATTGGTAATTTTGGATGTTAGTACAGTTGTTCTTTTCTTGCATTGGCTGTATTATCTTCGTGTTCTAAAATATTCCACATAATTTCTAACATCTGAATGATAATTTTACCTATAACTGCATGATCACTTTCAAGTGATCTATAAGCTCTTTTCGTTTGATATACATACACAATGTTTTATCCGATGAATTATGTATAAAATAATGTCCTAACCACCTTTCCCAAATATTTTGTTACTATCTCCGAGAAAACCGATAAAAATATCTTAATGGATAAATTAATTCATTCCTTCCATCACTTTGACCAGACTTTACTCTAAATTTATTATCAGCCCACATATTTCTAAATAATAAAGTTCACCTGGTGACTCGGGAGTCACAGGCAAGCTGACATCATTCTTTTCCCCTGAGAAAATATTTCTGTCGACACATGCTGAAATCCTCTCTGCTCAGGCTGGCTGGCTGACATCATAACCATTTCTGAGAAATGTATAACCAGATGCAAAAAAAAATTGGAGTTTACCTCTTAAACTGTAATGGTCTTGGTAGAATGTTGTAGGCAGTTTACAGAGTTTAAAAATTCTATCAAAAATACGATAATTTCACTAACATTGGTGATTGCCACCATCACCCGTAGGTGAGAAATCCTTTTAAAAAATCTCTTTCCAAGACACGTGATAGTGACAAGAGTGCATTGGAGAGGCTGGCTGCACATGTTGTGGAAAAGGATTTCTCCAAATGAAGTTTCGTCAATTTAAAGTCCGATGTATGTATGTTACCTCTGGAGCAAAGCAAAGCTACTGTAAGGCGTGAATGAAATAGATTTCCGGGTAAAGTGTAAAAGCATGCAAATTCTTATGAATGTGAATGCAAATAATTGTATTTTTTACAGAAAACAAATTTTATTTTTCTCTAAAAAGATTAAATAAATTTTTTTAAAAATTATTTTGTATTTAAATATGGATGAATCCAATTCTCAAAATGATAATTACCTCTACTCGGATTTAAAAAACTGGCTGTGTTGCAATGTGTATGGCATATTTAAAACCCTGCTACCCTACATGCGTTGCTAGCTGAGGCATCGTCTGCATGAATACACAAGGCCTGCCAGTTCGATGTGGCACTCCTCCACAGAATTTTCTGAACTCACAAAATCGAAATAATAATGATCCTGGTGTGTTGTTCGTCGTCTTAGACAAGGGAACTAGAACAGAAAAGATGGTGGTCAAATAGATATGAGAGATGTGCAGGCCACAAATGCACACTCTAGCAGTTGGCGAGGGAACTATGGTAAACAACATGGCTGCCAGACATATGCACACTCTAGAATGACAGAGCAATAAGTAGCAAAGTTGCTCTAATGAACTTGAACATTCTTGAAACAAGTAGGCTGGGTGGAGAAAAAGTGACTAAGTTGGCATAGAATGACAGATCATGAGGTGGAATAAGGTAATAAAACCGAAAACCAAGATGATGGATGGCTCCCAGGCTTCCCACCCCTTTCCTGTGAGAGAGGCGAGAGGGAGAACAGAGGAGAGATGCAAGAAGGAAAGAGAGGGCTTGAAGTAACAAAGTGAAATGACAGAGCATGAAAGGTATACTGATATGACAATGAACTGGAACTCTCCAGAAACAAGATGGCTAATGTTGAAATGGAATGACAGAGCATGAGGACGACATCATCGGGAGTGGTGACACCGTAAGGGTGGTGAAGTCATAGAGGGCAGTGATGCCATAGGGGTCGTGACATCATAGGGGTGATGATGTCACTGGTAGTGACCACAATCAAGATGCTGGCTTTGATGCAATCCAGGATGGTGGTGATGCAATCCAAGATGGTGGCGATTGCTCCACTGCTCCCCAGCCGCCAGCTACTTGTGTTAGAACATACTAAATCTCCCTACTACTGTCCTGTAGTACACAATTTACTATATTAGACCAGTCAGAAAAATATCAATTTTTATCATTTGTATATCATCTCTTTCTTTCCTGTTTACGAAGCAGGACTGCGCTTACTTATGAGCGAAACCTCTTATTACAAAATGATACAATTTACTTAAAAGAATTTCATGATTTTTTGTGTCAAACACTTTTAACAAATTGCAAAAAAAAAAAAAAAAAAATACCGAATGACAATTTTCCAGAATCCATAGTACTAAGAATAAAATTTAAGTAATCATAAATAGCCAGACAAGTTGTTTTCTCTTTGTGAAACCGATATTGCATCACATGTATTATTTAATTTTTGATTTAAAGAGAATATAACCTGTTATATACAACCCCCTACAAAAATGTTCGCTACAATTGGTAATATGGTAATTGGTCTAAATTTTTCTACATTTATCTAATAGCCTTTTTTGTACAATGGCCAAACTTTGGCTAATTTAAACAATCTGGAAAAACTCCATCAAGGATAGCTTCATTAATTAATTTAGTTAATAGTTTTGCAATATATTATTGAATTGTTTTAATAAACTTATTTCATATACTATATATGTACATACATTGAATGATAATTCTTTAAAATAAGTAAAAATTATAATAATTTACTGTTTTTTTACTGATGATAACTATAGATTTGTTGCTTATAAAATTTGCTGTATAAGCTGCTCTATTGCATTCGTTATTGATGTTTTATTGTTTTCATTCAGTTCATCACCTATCCCTATAAAATAATTTATTATTTATGACATTTATTTACTCTCAGTATTTACTAGACCATCTGATTATATACTTTATAATTCATCATCATTGTATTTACATTTTCCAGATCCTTTTTCTATATTATTCCATGAGGTTTTAATTTTATTCTGACTCCAATTAACTGATATTCTGAATACTTTCTTTTCGCTTAATTCACTACTTTTTTATGTGTATTTATATTTTTTAAGCATCCTCGACAAATTCTGTTATCTATTATATTTGCTTTATTTAATGCTTTCTATTTTTTAAAAAGAAACACTAATTCCTTCGGTAATCCAATTATTACTTGTAGTTGACATAACTAGTATTATAGGTCCTAGGCTGAGGTCAATGTTCGGTTGTTAAGAACGTATATATGGGCGCCAGTCGCTCAGTGAATGCTCGTAGCAACACGAGACTCTCTCAGGGGTTGTTCGGCTGTTGCTACCCCTGCCACATAATACACGTTTTATTTGCGGTTGTTAGAGGAATTGTAGGCCATTCCGAACGCCCTGCTATCATTATACTGTATTATTATTACACAACAACAACACATATAAATCACTTTCCCAGAGAAGGCCAGGCTCTGAAATGGCCGAGAAGCGACCAGGGTGTTACATGATGGAGTCGAACACGATATTTGTTTAGGCACAAGATTTAATTAGGTTAAGTTCACTATACTATTGACCCAATAATCCAAATTCTAATAACGCTGACTTGACGCACCAAGCTCCGTCGATGAGCTAAATTCTATGCCAAATTGGCAAAATTCTAAAATAAACTCTCCGGCCAGAGTCGTGAAAGTGGTAGGCAAGACTCGGGGTCAGTAAGAAAAATATTTAAGAAATAAAATTACACTATTGCAGTTAAATAAGTTCACACAAAAGTTGATGGGCCCCGAGCGGCAAACACACCTGCCTCACCTGATGACAGCTGGACGACGACTCAAAGTCATGGCGGGGCTCGATAGTGCCTAGCCGATCAGGTGATGCGATAATTTGGAGTGTATTTATTGCGGCCATGAAAACGTATGACAAAATTACAATATACATGTCACATGAAATACGCAACACTGAAATTCCTCTGTCTTTTTTTATAGGTGACTATGCATCTTAAGGATGCACTCTATAAAGAATGGCAATTTAATACTTGAATGTATGTGAGCTTGAAGTATTCCAGAATTTATGTTTATTTACTTGATTCATATCCTGTGTATTGCCGAGCGTTAAATAATTGATTTTAGTGGATTTGATAAATTACTATCTCGAAGCTGATCTTGGCCGAAGGGGCGGCCGGGTAACATAGGAGGACGGCTTGAGCGCGACTGCGTATGATTTTGACGATCTATTTTTACTAAAATAGTTTTTGCAAGGAATTTCAAGTATGAATGCGGTAACATGTCACATTAACTGTAGGATAATTTTAGTTTCTAAATATTATGTAGTACTAAAATATCATGTAATTGTTGCTCTAGTTCATCACATGTTTTCTCCGTGAATAAAATGTCTTCTGCAAAATCACCAATGTCCGGCCCATATTTTTAAGTGTAGGATTTTATATCATGTATAGAACTTCGTAGTGGATGTCCCCATTCAGGCAGTGCGCTCGTGAAAATTGCCATGCTTGCGGATATGGACGGTTTTGATCCCATTTACGGTCTTCTTCGTTTACACACTGGTCACAACGGGTCACAAGGGGTCACTTGCGTGAATGTTTCGTTCACTTGCATGAATACATGCTGGTGCATGGACCGGTGCACCTGATGCGCGCACGAGCGCATGATTGTTGACACAGTACCTGCTTTCCTGTTTGTGCTGGAGTGGTGCAGTGATGTGCAAAATTGACTTATCAGGGCCTGTAGAAGGAAGGGGGCACATCATAGTTTTATCTCCTTTTTTATATTTAATAGGAAAAGATTCATTTATATGTATAACCACTAACATTATGTTAGTATTGCGTGTAGTTTTTACACACCATTCAGCAAGTGACAGGTTCATCACGTATCAGGCATTCATATGATTTAATGTTATGTGTAAATTCTGCCTCAAAGGCTCAAATGTATTTTACATAATATCCCTGCAATATTACAGTGGTTTAATTGGTACAACAGTTTGATTTAAGTAAAATAATATTTTAGAGGACTGATGTGCTAATAAACAGCATCTAACTGTAGAGATAACTATTGTTATACATATAACCCCATTCGTTGACGAACTGTTACTTACGAATAAGAAAACGGAGTAACATCAACTGTAGCCTGCAAGTTTTTCTGGGTGTCATAAAAATGCCTTAAATAAACTTTAACAGAACTGATGAGCCAGAACTTTATTTGAATTGTGGCAATAGTAACTATATTGCAGAGGGAGCAGATTTAAATCTGTGGGTTTGTAAACTCTTACTAATTTCAGACCANTTGTTAACTCTTACTAATTTCAGACCAGTTTTTTTCTGTAATCACAAACTACACTACATCTACATTGACTTCATCATGCTTCAACTGAATAATGTCCTCATGTATATTACATCTGTCAGCTTTTCAGTGAACCATGTGCCATCATACTGTTCTCATCGTGTCTTGTTACGTTGTTAAAGCTATCTTTGAACTGCTTGAATACTGCCATAATACATTTTTTTTAATGGTATCCTTCTACTGATTCCCAAACATCTGTGTACAGCTTATTTACAATCCTCGTGTAGCTAACATCCTGATTTTGTACTTCATTACTGTTATCTTCATACGGTTCATACATTGCTTCTTCTGGTCATCATCCTGTATTTATATAAAAATCATTTTAATTTTACTGATCAGATACCATTTGTATATTTTTTCATAATGATGTGTTACTGCAAATTTACTGGTTTATTGTACTGGCTGAGATAAAGAGTAATAAAAGATTCAAGACATGGGACTTTCCGAATGCTGGTTGAAATTATAATAAGAAAATCGTCTGTGAACTGGAAAAAACAATATAATTTATTTTGCGAGGTCGATATACAAAGATAATACAAAATGACCATGATGTGAAATTTGGAATGAGATGAGTTGTTATCTTACATATAAATAATTATTAGAATATAGGAAAGGACAAACAATCATGAGATTGAATTTTAAGATTTTATTTTTTTCTGTTTTCACTGACTTAAACAATTATATTTTAAATTGCACAAATTTTTATGGTCCGTATTTTTTGCACATTCTAATGTTCTTCAAATATTTTATATATTGATAAATTTATATGTCTACATATGCATGCCACAATATTTAAAGTGCGTGGCCACCTTAAAATGACCTGAGCTGTAGGGAACGTGTAACACTGGTGTTCATTCTAACGTAAATCGAAATAACACAAATATTCCGATCTTTAATTTAATGGGCGCCAACTCACTGGGTGAGTACGAGATCTCTGTCCTCAGGATCGCGGGCCGAATGACCACATGGATGTGTCCCCTTAACACACACTGCACTAAGTCCTTGAAAGTCGCTGATGTAAACAGGGTATTGAAGCTCCCCAGCGCAAGTCTTGATGTTACAGTTCTAAATTTTAATATGATACGCCCTCACAAGGCAGCAAAAGAATTCCTGGATAGGGCCTGGGACCAAAGTACGATACTACTAAATGAGAATAATAAACTGTTGTTAAGACATTAATAAGTTGTATTGCATAATTGCGTATACACATAATTATACATATATCCTCTTTTGCTGGAAATTTTGTACAATAGCATTATATAAGAAAATACAGTTTTTATTTCATGCCTCAGGGTCCAAACAAACACTTTCCATCAAATTCTTCATACAAGAAACACTTGGCAGGATATGTAAATTTACATATTTTACGTCACTTAGACACTGATTTTAAAAATAAAGGCCCCCGTTAATATTTTAATTTAGTAAACCGTTTATTTCGAAACATTAGACTGATTAAATCCGAAGTTGAAGCACCGAATCCGACCTCTGCAGTGCAGTGGATTGAACACTAGCTTATAGTACGAGGTTTTCTGAGTTCAAATGCTGGGTAAGGTGTATTTCTGATCGTCTCACTTCTGTTGCATAAGTTTCTGGGTTCATATCTAAATTTATTGCTCTCAAAGAGAAGTCATGTCCTTCCTACCAATTAAGCTTTTAAGAAATGATTTAAAAGTTAATTGCGCCCATGCTAAGGAAAGTAGCCCTATTAATTATATCACTAACTTATTGTTTATCTTAAAGATTATTGGGGTCAAGGTCACCAGCACCCAACATGGGGGTTGGAGTCAGTAACATATATGTTCGTAAATTTTTTGAATCTATTTTTGATATTTTTGCTATTATTTTCGAATTTTTATGACTGGGGTGAGTGAGCGTGAAAGAGTTTGTGGTGTAACTGGTTAAAATGGTGGGATGGGTGTGAGGTAATTGATATATATTACTCGATTTTGAGAATAAATATTTCGACCTTTTTGCGATTTTTCTCAATTTTTTATGACTGGGGAGTGTGAGGAAGAGAGAGAGAGAGGATGGGGGAGTTGTGTTAGTGACGGAGCCGTTGTAAGTGTGATGTTAACGTTATATGTACCTCGATTTTTATAATATTTTTTAGTTATTTGTTAATTTTTATAATAATTGCAAGGGGTGTTGGGAGGAGGGGGTGAGGTGAGTTTGAAGAGGGGTTGGGCGAGGGGGAGGGGTCGAGGTAGGGGTGTGTGGATGTGATAGGTGCAGGGTCGTGGTCGGTGGAGGGGGCCATGTCTGCAGATCCCACCTAATCCGCTGGACCTGGCTCGAAGTTTCGAATCCTCCTCTACTGTTCTGAGGGTTAAGTGACTCATTCTGCTAAGAGCCTCTAAACCTCTTACTCCCCTGAGAACTTTTCGGCTCTTTCTTCGAGCAGTCTTGGATCTTAATCCGAAAATCCACCATCTATGTTCCTGCGTCCGAGCCGGCCAAACCGTTTTACTTATATACTTTTTAAATAATTACGAAGGAAACTAAATTTTTACAAGTTTTGTCGTAAGCGTGGTAGCTATCTACGAATATCTACAGGCATATAGTTAGGCGAATATGATTTGCACGCTTTTATTACAAGGCTGTGCCCTTGTTTCCTTTAGGGCAGTCACTATGCTAGTGGTACTGTTTACCTGAGCAGTTTTTGCATGGACAGGGTGGTTTTTTTTTTGATTTTTTTTCCCCATATGCGCTTGATACTTGTGGTTGTTACAGGTTCGGTGAATGGTGGTAGTGACTTGTGCACTATGTGCGTAGTTTTTTGCGGATTTTTTCGTTGCTACCATTGTTGTCCTGGATCGTTCGGTTTCGGCCTAACGTTGTTGTGGTTTTCCGTGGTACATTCTCGTCGTAGTCTTTGCATTCGCACATCGTGTCGTCAAAAATTATGAATGCCTCTAACAGACTACAAATTAGTGGTGCTAATGCACTTTGGTACTCAGGTAGTATAGTGCAGGCTACTATTTCGAGTCCTTCGGTAACTGGAATGTGTGGATGTTACTGCTCAACTAAGTGGATTTTTCATGTAGCGAATGCTGTCAGGGTCTCCTGCAGTGACTGTGTGTTCAGTACGGCCTGACTGCATTCTTGCAATGAGGAAAATGTACAGGTGTACCGACACTGAAACACTGATAAGAAAGTTGCCCATATAATTTCAGTGATTTACACATCGCCATCACTGTCTCGTTTCACCAGTCAACTGTCTCCCGACATATTTGGGACATTCTTCCTCGCACACCACATACCAGTGCAATCTGCTTGTGCAATCGTCGAGGAAGGTCCTCTGACAGCATACCTGCAAACATGGGTAACGATTGAAAACGAGCAGGCATATTGTAGCCTGGTTGACTGTTATTGTTCGGGTTCTGTACTGATAACCTTTTCTATGCTGGTTCAGATTGGCACTTGTATGGTGTGAACTGTGCTAGTTGTACTAAGAAAGTGAGGACGAGGTACAGACTTTGTGTAGTTTTTCATGTTGCTATACATTGCGCACAATGTGTAAAACATGCCGGTTATTCGTTGAGATTTGTGTCCTTTTGATCCTGGGGTTATCTGTGTTTGACACTGACATAACTTTCCCAGAAGGGGATTTACAAAACCAGTGTTTTTGATTGGGCATACACAAGACCAACACAGCTCAGCTCGTATGCATACGGACATCTGGAACACTATCGTACACTGCGCGCGGTTGACACAACTGGCACAGTAAATTGAGGTACATAGCCATCGTTCGCCATTTATACGTGTACACATTTTTCAGATTATATTGTGAACAGGTATATGGGGGCCATGCTCGTGACTGGGCGGACACACATTTGGAAAAGGGCTGTGTTTTTTCCTGTTAAAGTGTGCAATGCCACGATCCCCTAGTTTGCTCATGTGAGCTGAGCGCAGGAGAAACTACTTTGCGGGTACAGTTATTCATTGACAGCTGGTGGGGTCACGGACCTCTTCATCTGCACGGCTGGAAGCCCTACCGATCCATGGGCGGATTTTACCAGAATACGGTAGGGGGTGCTGTGGGAGGTTGTGCAGTCTGCACACCCTCATGTTTCTCCATCGTGTATCGGCTCTCTTGTTCCCCAGTGGTGCATGATGTCAGTGGGGTGGTGTGATGGGGTGGACAGCAATGACCACCATTGCTCCAGAAATTCAGGTTTCTATTGCTAATGGCCACTGTTGGTCATGTGCCCTTCCACCATATTGATAATTTGTGAAAGTTTACCAAAACTCATGGAAAACGAAAAAGTGTGCTTGAAGAGCACGAAAATTGCAGTTGGCACTTTTTTGCACTGTATTAGTTACATTGTGACACAACAGTGTTGCCTGAAGGGCTGTTATACTAATGAACTGTGACATAATATTGGGTTTATAGTTACGTAATTGTTAGGAATTTTGGAAATTTTTACATAGTTTGGCACTCTTTGACCTTGCTTGACAAGAATATTCTGCATGCACTGTTACACCATACACTTGATTGCTCTATAAGCACTCTGCAGCCAATTTTGGCATGGCTTTTACAAACGTTCTTTAAATTACAGTTTTGAAAATTGCTACATTAAAATTACACTAGAAAGGGGTTTTCTGACACATCCAGATGGCATTATATCACATGAACAATTGCCATTTGACAAGTTTTACACAATTCCAAAACTTGTGCAGTTGAGCAGAAAATGAAATATTTTTGCACTGACATGTTTTAAACTCTAAATAAACATAACACATTTGGGATACCATAAAATGAGTGCCAACTGATAGCAACATTTGGAAAGTAGGTTTTGAAAGAGTTTTGAATTTTTGTAAATGTTTTGAAAAATTTCAAAAAATTTTGAAATTGTAGCTTTTTGGATAACAACAGACGGGCTCCACATGAATTTAGCCAGGTAGGCGGTGATGGTGGAGATGTCGTGTGTTCACATAATGTCGTGCACATTTCTGGCTGGAAAAGACTCACCGGTCCAGATATGTCTTGCAGATTTTCTACCGGCTGTACTAATGTTGCAGTTGATGGTGTTCGAACACACAGGTGGCCCAGACTTCCCTTTTCCTCCACATCATTGATGATGAAGTAGCTGTTGCGTAGCATTTGGCTACTATCCGTGAACAGTGTGCGATCAGTTAAATACCGTCGCAGGTGCCCAATGTGAGGTGTAAGTTACATTGACATTGCTGTTGAGCTAAATGTGGAGTTGTGAGGACACTACACCTGCTATTTGCACACTGATACTATCGACACTTTAGTAATTCACAACGAGAAAATAAATACAAAAAACCTGGATTTACTGGTCGGTGGGTCCAGCTCCCTAATTAATGTTAAGTGGATTGACCTGAAATCAAAGGCAAAAGCCGGATCTAATATATTTTTATTTTACCTTGACGCTATCACTTGTACAAAACCATGTAGTTAACTTAGTGCACAAAAGCTCATCGGTGGCTAGTGCGGGAAAAACGAGAAAATAATCTGAAGAATTTACGTCGAATTTAACCTCCTGGGGCATAAATGAGACTGCAGGAGGTGGAGAGGTGCTCTTTCCTTACTGAACAAACTTAAATAGTTACACGATCCTTGGAAAAATAAGACAGACTATTGTCAATTATGATAAGTGGTGCTGACCATGCGTGGCCTGCTCCGATAGATAGGTGCTCGTGACTAAATGTCTGCCAGAGTCTTTCCACCTACTAGGCTGGTAGGTTGCTGAAAGTATGAAAAATGTATATGCAGTCATTGCAGAATAATTGTTCTAGCTCTTGAATTACATGACTATAAGAGTGTAAAACTCCCATAACTAAATTAAGTGATACATGTTCCCTAATGAAAAACACATAACCCTTAACTAACAAAACTGTACAAAAATGTGCAGTAACACAACTTGATGTTGTTAAGTTTACAGTGTATAATTGCTTGCTGAGTGTCTGTATCAGTCTGTAAACACATACTGTTGGTACATATAACCACATAAACACTCATAAATTAACTTTAAACAAATAATTATTAATTATAAAAGATGCCTCTGATCATGTGACTTATTTGGGATCTATACTTAAGTTGGCATGGGTGAGGCCCTTCCAAGTCGGAAATCGTTGCACTATGCAATTGATGTAAATTTAATTATGATCAAAACACTGTGTTATTGAGGAATACACTTGAAGTAGATGAACATTTTTTTAGACTGTGCTTTTAGGAGATGTTGGCACATACTACACTTTTATGTCACACAATGGCGTCGGCTACTTGTACACACCCTTATCAGGGGTGCTACAATGCCTAGAGTTGGCTTTATTTGAGCTATGCTCTGATGACATAATCTTGAATTGGAGCACACATGCTGGTTGATTGGCATCCAAACTGTGGGGTTGTCCTGTTGTCGCCCACATGATCGGATCAAAGTGGGACTCTCAGCTGACCCATGCAGGGTTGGGCGAAGTGGGTGCCTTCCCAAACACCGTAGAGGTACTGCTGCCAGATATTATAGACGTCGGTACTCTGCTCATCTGGAGCTAATGGTGTTGATTATGGCACAACAAATACTCACTGAGGTACGTGAGTTTGGGCTCATATCCCAGTGTCAGTTACTATGTAATTTGTTTTTCATTTATGATCATCATTGTCATGCACTTATCGATACCACCATGTAACATAATTTTGTGAACTTAACTGATTTTACACCAACTGCTCACACAGTTCGCTTGGCAATAAATCAGAATACTGGGATTTCATTAGGACAAGCAACGGTTACACTGTGCATAAGGGATCTAGAATCACCATTGCAATAGTCAAACCCGACATCAGGGAAGATGCCATTCTTGGCATATCCTGGTTGACCCAACAAAACACCATCGTGGAACCTATGGCCCATCATATCCATTTCTGTCTTAAGGAATGACATACTGTGTACAACTTTGATAGATGGCCAGACCTGCAGTCTCATTGACGGAGTTCGACAATGACACACCACCAGAACACTGTTATGCTTTCCAGTGGCTTCTCTAAGAATGATGAAATGTGTTTTTTTTCACACAATGCACTCATGCATACCACAGTAGCCAAACGTGCAATTCAGTTGAGCAAGAACCGCCTATTTACACAACACTGTGAAGTTGTTTACCGCATAAAGCCAAGATTACCAAACAAAAAATTCACAAAATGTTAAATTACAGTGTCACTGAGCCAAAAAACATGAAATTTTATTCCACGATGACACTAGCACCTAAAAAATTGCATGTGGCGATTTTGTGTTAACTTTAAATAAGTGATTCAAGTGACTTGCAGCATGTTGCCACTTTACATCAGTGGAAGGGATGCCCTCAGTTTGCTGGGGCAAGCCAAAGTCATGTCTTCTCTTGACCTCAAGAGTGATTATTGGCAGGTACCAGTCAATCTAGAAGACTGTGGCAAAACAGCTTTCACGGCCCATGATGGCAGACACTTCCAGTTCTAGGCCATGCCATTTAGTTTGAAGTGTGCACCTACTACTTTCCAGGCCATAATTGCCTGGGTGTTGGATGACCTCATCTGGGAATTCACCCTCGCTTACCTCCATGATGTGGTGGTATGGTCAAAGAACTGCGAGGATTACCTACATCGCTTGTCACTCGTACTCGAGAGGTTAACCATTAACATTCTTACATCCACATCAGTAAATTGCTGCCTCTGGAAGACAAATAGTGACTTTTTAGGACATGTAGTTGATGCATAAATCAACAAATCAAAAGGGGAACAACTGCTGCTGATCGACGAGTGCCGACTACCTCACACTCATAAGCAGCTACAGAAATTATTTGGGGTTATCGGCTGGCTTTGGGAAAATATCCATGTGTTTGATGTCATCATCGCATCAATAACTGCCCCCCCCCCATTTTGTCATCACAGAAGCAGTTCCAGTTTGACACAACATCAGACGATACATTACATGAAATTAAATCAAATTTCCAAGCATGCTTACACTTGCAAGATATGACCAAACCAAACACCTGTACCTGCAGATGGATGATAGCCAGGGTCGTCTAGGGGCAGTTCCGTGTCAGTGCAGGTACAATAGCGAGCATTTCGTCATCGACTACACCAGCACAAAATGTACCACTTATGGCTTTTGATATGAAACCAACGAGAACGAGTGTTTAGCAGCAGTGTGGTCTGCCAAGAAAAACCATGTGTAAGTCAAGTACTAATGCTTTACACTTTGCACTAATAATCGATACTAAGTTTGGCAGCACAGCATGCGCGAAGCATGGAGCAAACTTACCCATTGGGTGCTACTTCTCCGGGCTTACGACTTCATTATGGATCACATCCTGGACAGTGAAAAACCAGCTAGCAGACGCATTTTCCATGTCACCTTGTGCAGGCATTGTAGTACAGGATGATGTAGAATGGGATGGCCCATTACGATCAACCATGCAGAAACCACTAAGCGAGGTAAGCCTGCAACATATCAGTGCCACCAGCAGTGATATTACCTTGTGCATGTTGTTTGAGCAGGTGCTGCATACACAGTTGGAATCAGCACTCACTCATAAACACAGTGAAAGTTCTGGCAAACAAAACACTGAGTGCTAGCGAATGTTAGGTGGTAGACTGGAGTTGTGTTCACCCACAGCACACAATGTGTAGAAAATGTTTGTTTAATCCCTCCACCAACAAAGAGTGAATTCCAATTTATATACATAACAGTAGCGCAGCAGGTCACCCAGGGATGGAACAAATGGTACAGAATGTGCACGAGCATTTTTTCTGGTCCGACCTAACCTTTCATGCCAGACACTTTGTGGAACATTGTTTAAGCATAACTAATTTAAATCTTGGATGAATTATTGGGCCCAACATGAAGCACTCATACCAAACAAACACTCTAAGACCATGCTAATTGATCTCATGAGATCGTACCCCAGAACAGCAGGGGGCAATCAGTTTATTGCTGTTGTAACTGACAATTTTTCGCAATGGGTGGAAGCATATCCAGTGAAAAGTGCATGGGCAATAAGTGTGGCAAACGTACTACTAGCAGACATTGTTCCACATTGAGGATAACCATAGAATGAGCTGACAGACAATGGCTCGCAGTTTACTGGCCGGAAGTGGCGTGATTTGTGTACATGTTGGGGAGTGAGACATCAATACATCAGTGTACTATCTGCGTTCGAACTCCATGGAGCATAGTAATCAAGACCCACCTAAATCTCTGTGTCTGTGAACGACACAACAGCTGTGTCGAACATCTGCCTGAAGTCCTCTTCACCCTCCACCGGCATGTCAATGCCACTACCGGCAAGTCACCAGATGATGTCCTGTTGGGATACAATCAAGTGAGTTTGATTTCCTACTTGTAGTTGGCTGCAGTGACCCAGCCCAGATACTTCGAGATTCTCATTGTTCAAGCGATAGGGACGAGAAGAGCAGCGATGCAGCCAGCTTGCCACCTACTTGCCATTCGCAATTGCTGCACTCATGGACCACATGGGCATGGCCAGCCTGCCATGACGTCACTGCATCCTATACCACAGCAGCCTGCCCACACAGGAGCTGCTACCCGCCCCAGTGTACCAACACAGGCATCAAGGTGCTGTACGAACAGAGTCCACATCATAGTAGGCCGACCATCTGCACCTGCTGTACTTAGATGACACACAGCTCACAGACTGTCTCCACAGAGAGGAGCATTTGATGTAGGACCATGTCCTGTTCTCCAGATCGTCTGTTATAACGTGCATCCAACATTGCCTTTACCACAATAGGGTAGTGAAGTGCCGTGTGAAGAAAGCTTGAATGCACCAAAGATTGCGCAAAGTGTGAGTGGTATGATGTAGTCAATCTTCCCCAAACCGCTCCTGTTGGTTTCAACCCATCCGGCAAGTGGTTAACAAATTCACTTGTGTACAAATTTAAAAGAATGGGAAATTTGTCTCAACAAATTTGCATAGTGCGAAATTATTTTTAACAAAATAATTGAGCAAATACACAAAAGGACATGCTTTTCACACTAGAAATGACCCTCGTGGCTTTATAGTCTATCTTTAAGTGTTTTTAACTTGCATATAACTAATTAGAATGTCACTTTGTGACATCATAATATATTAATTTATTGTTATTGCATTCGAATCTATCCAAGAGTTGTCAATCTCGTACATTTTTTATAATATCATTTGTTCATGTTGTTTATGTTATTTGAGCACATGCATTAGTTTTGGTACATGGCTGATGCGGTCACCCCAGCCACGCGCAAGAAAGTGATCACTTAGAACTAGTGACTTGTAGATAACGGCATGTGTCACTGCCTTCTGGGCACCTACATCCTTTTGTGACCAATCATCGTAACTGTAATAGAGTAAGCATAAAAAACATTTTTTTTAGTGCCCAGACATGCCGCCTCACTGTGTTTTTGCCACAAGGACTACCCTGGTATGTTGAGGCTGGGAACCATTTAATTTTTATGTTCTTCACATGCTGTGTGAAACACATTGTAACCAGTGCCAAACATTTATGCGCGCAGCTTCCCTCCTACCTTAGTCCATTCGTCTTGCTACACCAGCACAACTACAAAGTACCCTATACTGGGACAAGTCGTCCCGAATGTGGTGGTCACCCCTCCACGACTCTCAACACCGGTGACATGCACAGAAGTGCACCCCACCTTCGCTATCTGCCAGGTAATGCCAGCATCAGGTGTCCATCCTGCTTTCATGCCCTCAAGAGACATCTTTTGAAGATGTGATAAATCGGGTCTACCAATAATGCCAAGATACGTCCTTAGTAAAAATACCGCCATGGAAACGGATGCAAGAAGGGGGACACAGCGGTTACAGTTAACCAGAAACCCCTTGTGTACTCCCCTTCATTAAGTGTTCACATCCCCGTGTGTGTGTGTGTGTGTGTTGTGCGTGAAGTGTGTGTGTGTGTGTGCTAACAACCTGTAAAAATATGGGTATTCAAAAGGTAATATAAAACCACATTTTGTTCGCTCTCAAATAAATGTGTCTTGTTTAGTGCTCAATCAGGTATGGCTACCCACACCCCTCCTGGGGTAAGAGTGGACTCGTCCACCACGATACACCTGCTGCCACCCTATAATATATAAAAATAAGGGTGCAAGTTATTGTTGTGAAAATTCTTTAGTGCTTAATATGTAAACAAATTAACTGAGCATACAACAGACTGGGAGAGAGAGTTCCAAAGCTAAACAAATTTACATTGATTACATATTTTGATACCAATCAATTTTATTTTTATGCTTTATTTGCAAATGGAAATTAATTAGTAAAGGTAATTATGTTTTCTAGTGAACTGTGTTTGTTTATGTTTATTTCCTAAATGAAAGTGCAAGTTAATTTTTACATACAACTGGAATACTTTCAAGCAGTGGTCCTAGCAGACTACTCCATACTCGTTCAGTTGGTTCCGAGCAAGTAATGAGAGTGGACGCGTATCGCGCGCGCCCGGGGATATCAACTTCTTTGTGGTAATCTTATAGTGTATAAATAGTATCGATTTGGTCTGGAACTTATTTATCTTTTGCATAGCCCAGGGGCCGTGCCACTCTCCACCCCACCAGCTCGAATCGCGCCGGTGGTGTAACATACTTAATTTTCTTTCATCAGCCACATGCCATTTTTCTCTGTATAGGCTGGTAGCATGCCATTGCCGCTAGCCCCATGTGCGTGCCTCTTCGGAGAGGATTTCAGTGAGTAAATGTCAATTAAGAGAAAGTGATTGTTTTTATTTCACTGTCGGCTGCTTCACTGCTGTTTAACCATTTTGGTTATTCTATCCACTGCTTCACTGCACCTCCTAACCTATTGTATTTTTGGAATGTGGGATGGCCATCAACAGTCTTACATCATATTTAGAGGTCAATGAGAGGGCTAACACTCTCGTTAGGTAGGCATAAACAGGACTTTGCATAATTAAGTCGTCACCTCATCGCAGGGTGATTTCAAGAGGAGCCACATGGGTGAACAGCTCACACCCTAGATGAGTATCTCATGCTCTGGCACGCTTCACAACTCTACAAGTTATCCAAAACCTGGTACCATAAGTCAAACCTTTCTTTTCCCTGCACCTGAGACCAAAAGAGCCCGTCAAAATACAGATTCTCAACTAATAGTGTTTCTTATTTCGAGTACCGCCTGTCGGCATTTATGGCCATTAGGCCCCAGTAACCTGCACTCACGTATCATATTTTAATCTGTGTTAAAGTTTTAATTCAGTTAACATGTCTCAGTTGTGTAGATAAGCTTTCAATAGGCCTGCAACAATTAGAAATGGTTATTTAAGGCATAATGGGAACCTAAATACCCCTTATGATTTTGATTTTTTGTTGATATTATTCCTTAATGGGGATATAGGGGCATAACAAGTTATTGATAATAATTATGTAATGGACACTATATAAAATATGTTTATTTAACATTAAGGTTGTACAATATTATTTCAATATAAATATGATTGAATATGAACAGAGGGCACTATAATAATATACTGAAATATTAAATGATATTATTTTGTAAAGATTTAACCAGCCACATTCTGAGTAAAGCCTAATTGGATAGTCCGTACTTTGTTCATGATTCCGGAGGCTGATTAAGATGGCGCAAGTCGACGGCTGGACACACCCTCTTTCAGTGGTCTTCTCGTTCCAATAGCCCGATGACAAAAGACACCGCCCACGGACTACACTGCCCTATATCGGTTGCATTATCCCCGTTTACTG
This sequence comes from Clitarchus hookeri, assembly GCA_002778355.1. Lineage (NCBI taxonomy): Eukaryota > Metazoa > Arthropoda > Insecta > Phasmatodea > Phasmatidae > Clitarchus > Clitarchus hookeri. The sequence continues at coordinate 2,095,516 of NQII01000007.1, forward strand.
GCCGGTGGAGGGGGATTCTGTGGTTTGCGATTTCATAACTTATTTCACGGCTCGTGTCCTGGATAAATAAGCGAAGATGTGATCAGATAGGCCGCTCAGCTTAGGGCCTGACCACAACTCATAACAATGTGCAGTAACTATAATTCAATGGATGGCAACAATTCATCTGTGTGGTAGAACACATGACCCTGAGCAACCAATCGAACATCATTATGTAATCGTCTATTGGCGAAGGCTGGCACCTAAGTCGGGTAATTCCACTCTGTTCCTTAGCACAATTAGCACATTTTTCAATTGATCGAAAATTGCCATAATATTAATCATTTCTGCACTAAAACAACAAGCATTATTATGTGTACAAAATAGTCAAATTTAAGTAACAGCAATTTTGCACTACCTTTTAGAACAATCCAAATGAAGGAAAAAATTATACATACATTGTAAATATAAAAAAGACTGCTATATTTCTCTTAAAATGTAATAAAATAGAGTTATTTAACAAACATTCATTTTTGATCCAAAAACATTTCGGTTTCTAATAATTTATATTCACGTTTATTTCCTACACACTCCCGGCACGGATATCATCATTGTATTTCCCGTAGTTTATCAGTTACTTCTTTTCGTCTCCTTTCAGGTCATAATACATCCCAGTCTCCTTTGTAAAAATTTCACAGGGTCCCTAATCCCTCCGGTATCTGCGGTGCCCCTTGTGCAGAATTGACCCATCTCTTGTTTCAGTGTTCCACTGGCGGCGATCGAGGTTCGTTGTATGCCACCCTTCAACGGCTTCGTGTGAGGTTTCCTGTCTCTTACCCTTCCGTACTTTTTCATGACCCTCGGGTAGTTTGTGACTTTATCGCTCGGTTATTACTTGAGCAAGATATTATATTCTGATTTTGAGAGTTTGGTGTCCTGTTAGTTGTCCTAGGTGACTGGCCCTCTCCTACTTTGCTATCCCTTGTTCCATGGACTTTCTTTCCCTCCACGGTCGATGGGCCTCACAATAGCGTTTGTGATCCCGTCTGGTATTGTTTCTTGTTCGTTTTTCGGTGGATATTAACATTTATAAGACTTTCTCCTATTTTTAGTTTTGGCTGTAAGCTTTGCCGTTGGCCCCATTACCACAAAAAATGTTATATGTGTATTTATATTTTTGTAGTATTCAAGACTAATTGTATTATATATTATATTTTTATATTAAATCCTTTCAATTTTTTTAGCAGTAACGCTAATTTCTTCAGTAATCCAAGGATTACTTGTAGTTAATGTGAGTGGTATTATAGTGCCTGTGCTGAGGATAATGTTCGGCTGTTAAGAACGGTTATATGTGCGCCAGTCGCTCAGTTAATGCTTGGATCAACACGAGACTGACTCAGTGGGTATTCGGGCATCGGAGTAGGGTTTACTAGTAGCGGTGTGATTTTGGTCGTACAGGGAAGTGAACAATTTGGTGACACAGTTTGGTACAGTAATTGTGCCATGCGAAGCCACATTAATCGTGATTGTAAAGAAAAGTTGGTAGTTTATGCCGAGCATAAATGTTTTCTTTGCAAGGAATTGGAGCACATAATTCCAACTGTAAGATATCAGAAAACCCATTTGAACAGGAGGAGACGCTGTTTCCTTCAGTTATAAAAAAAAAAACTAAGCTAGATATAAAATTTGTTCAGTAAAAATTGCTTTCGGCAGAAAATGGTTTTCTGTGCTGCTGAATTCCGGAGCTGCACACTGTGCTATGAGATTAGTATTTTTACAAAATCTGTTGCCTAGTAAAATTGTGTAAAATTTGCAAGTGGTGTCCTCTGAGAAAATGTGTTTGTGTATCGCGAAAAGTGAAGTTCTAAAAAGTATGCAAGTAGCCCATGTGCATTATGAGATTGGGCGTTTTTCGTGGACATTTCCCTTTGGGTTCTGTCTTGAATAAAGTTGGATATCATTCTAGGACTGGAATTTCTGGGACATGCTAGGGCAAAAGTGAATTTGGATGATCGTACCTCGTAATTTGTCTTCGCCCCGAATATAAAAAGAGGATTACAGGTTGTACCTTCCCTAGACAAGTTTTGTTCGCTTCAAGGTGGTGATGAGTTATTCCCAGTTTAAGACATGGAACATTTGCAGAGCTTTCGGGAAGAATTTAAAGATATAATTACCTCTAAGATTGGTAAATGTGATGTGTTACCCTATAAGAATTTCTTGACGGATAATATTCCTAGTAGGTTCATCATTTAAAATTTCCACCACCTAAATTGAATCGATTATTTCAGAAACCCGTCATGCGCCAAAACAACGAAAAATGTGTTAACTACAAATTATTAGTATTTGAAGGTAAATCCACCATTTAGAACAGAAACCCGTCAGGATTCATGTTTCCAAGGCTGTTAAACCAGGAGTCGAATAATACGTTTAGTGCAGAAATCGGTCAACGCGGCTATGAACTGCCGAAAGTCGTTGTTTGACCCTTAAAAGCAGAGGGGAGATGGTTGAGTTGGCTAATCAGAGGAGCTCGCTTCTACACTGTGGCCAGCTGTCTGTTTCACAGTGACAAGCGACATTCATATTGTGTTTGTATGTTNGTCACCAAATGAAATTTGTAGTTTCTTATTGGACTACATCAATAAAGAAATACCAAGTACAGTAAAAAACTTGATCCTGTTTAGCGATGGTCCATCCGGACAAAACAAAAATCACACAGTGGTGCGTTTTTTGATGAATTTGTGTGACAGGAAGAGGTTTTCAAAGGTCACCCACTACTTTCCTGTAAGAGGGCATTCATACTCGGCATGTGACCGAGACTTGGTACCATCAAACGTTTGTTGAGACGAGTTGATCGCATATACATGCCAGAAGAATATGCTGAACTAATGCTGAGATCAAGCAAAACTGACCGATTTACTGTTTACCAAGTGAAAACGGAAGATATTCTGAGTTTCAAGGCATGGTGGCACAGATATTACAAAAAATTAACAACTTCAGATGAAACATCTGGAAGAGGTGTACCAAAAGAGCAGAAGCAAAGCTTCAAAGTGTCTTCGTACAAACAATTTTGCTACAACAAAGAGACTCCTGGGAAGGTGGTTGCAAAACTCTTCATTGATGGATTTGTCGAGTCCACCTTCTCACTGCTCAAGGCTAAAGATCCACCGAATTTGCCAACAGTGAAGGCCTATCCTTTGGGGAAGGTAAGCTTAATAGTGTATCTTCAGTTAACCTAACTAATTTTAGTCAGGCTTATATATACAAATCAAATTGCATTACATTTTTTCTGTTGTAATAAGAGTTCTGCTGTATTTACTTTTTTTCACATTATATGCTTGCATTTTCTTTGCCTAACTGGGTTGTATTCTTTAGGTACCCATTAACAACAAAAAGATGAACGACCTAAAGAAGCTCCAACCTTATCTCGTGGGGTATGAAGAGTTCTACGACACCATATTTGAATGGCCAACCACAGACGGAGTGGTGAATATCAATGACCAGGACGATTAGGACTACAAAAACCGATAAACATATTGTAAATATTCATAATTTTAAAAATAATACCTGTCTTTCTTTTTTAAAATGTTGGTTTTATTTAATATCATCCAAAAAAACATTTAAAACATTATGTTTTAGTAAAGGAAAAAAAGTGATTAGGTCGTTTGTTGCAAAAACCCGTCAAGTGCAAAACCTTTATTATTTTATTATATGAAAACAGATTTAGTGAAAAAAAAATTGATTGAAAAACCTTCATTTAATAAGTACTTAATATTTAAAAAATTCCAAACTACGAAAAAAAATCACACAATTATCTCAGAAGAGTTTTTTTAAATTTTCTTAAAAAGAGAAAATTGGCAGTTGACGGGTTTCTGAAATAATCGATTCAATTGCAGCCCTTTAGAGAAATTATTCATAAATTGTTAGAGGTTGGTGTAGTTGTACCTTCTACTTCTGATTAGATTTCTCTGGGGTTCCTGGTGAATAAAATATTCTTAATGATCCCTTTTCTCTACCAACCATTAACTGTGCACTTTAGCATATAGGTAAAGCCAGTGTTTATTCTCTTCCTGATTTTAAAAATAGTTTTCACCAGTGTCTGCTGGACCCATCTTGCAGAAAGTATATGTTTTATAGTATGCCTTGGAATCAATACATGTTTATTCAAATTCCTATGAGAGCAAATTTTGGAAGCCAGGCTCTTTCCCGGGTGTTGAATCATGTTCTTTGTGAATTTAAATTCAAATTCATGTTTAATTACGCATATGGATGACATAATCGTGTATAGTGAAGGTTTTGATTCGCATTTGCTCCACTTACATCAGGTATTTTTTAAAATGTGGGAGGTAGGTTTGATGATTAATCCTGATAATGTTACCTTGCATTACCAGGAAGTGAAGTTTCTTGGCTAAATGCTGAGTGAAGGACTTTGTTGATTGTCCCTGACTATGTGGCCCCTGTGCATAATTCTCCACATACACACACTTTAAATTGTGTACAAAAGTTTTTGGGACTTAAGGTTATTATTGTCGCTTCATAGAACATTTTTTTAAATTAGCAGCATTCTTGAATTGTCTGAGAAAGAAAGGCGTGAAATTTAACTGGGGTCCCGAGAAAGAGAACACATTTAAAGCTTTAAAGCAAAAGCTTTCTTCAACACTGGTATTATATATTCCAGATGTTACACTTCCTTTTGTGGTACAAGTCAATTCCTCGTTTATCGTCTTAGGGGCTACGCTGAGTCAGAGGGTCGATAAGGGATTGGCTCCGGTGGCTTTTGCAAGTCCCAGTTTAACAGAAGCTGAAAGAAACCGAGGAATTTACGAAAACGCCACCTTAGCATATTTGCTTTACATAGATAAATTCACTTCGTAAGTTAAACACAATGGATATGACCTTTAAATGGATAACCAAACCTTAAGATATGTGCTTAACCATCTGCACCAGTTAGGGAAATTAGGTCGATGGATGTTGTGACTTTTCCGTTTCCCTTCTAAAGTCTTTCACATATGAGGTGCCGAAAATCATGTGGCCAATGCCTTATACTTTATGTTTGATCCTAAGGATTTTCAAGTAGGAGAAGAGGCTAAATAACTGGCGAATTTGATTTTAATCCAATGTTTTCCGAGTTTTTCGTTAAGCTACACTGATGTGAGGGGGTCACAGGGATGAGATGAAGGGCCCCCAACTTATCTTGAATTTTGATGAAGGGGTAAAATTTTATATTTTGCCCGATGCTCTAACTCAGAGCATGAATTAAATGAGGGTCATTCGGTCGATGGCCCGTGCGTCCCTGGAGTCCTCAGAAGGTCTTTAATGCTAGTAGATGAAGACAGAGCTGGTAATTCAGAATGCCTACATGACTCGGAAACAGTTATATTGGTGTGGTTGTTAGCCACCTCACACACGTTCACTGTTTTCTAGATTGTGCTGTAAGTAGTTGCAGTGTCCTAAGAACCCAAGGGGTTGTATGATGAAAACACAAGCATGGGCTTCAGTCGTTTACTTATCCCTTGAATACATATGTCTCCTTACAGTAACACACAACTTAAGCTGACTCGACACTCGGTCTGCCTATGACCATTGCGGTTTTACGTGGCCTAAGTCATGGACAAAGAGATCATTACAAGTGATGCATTACACTCTGAATAATATCACAGGGGACTGCCGGTCTACCCCTCGGCACTAAATAAAACTTTCTGATAGATTATGTTAACTATTGTATTGAAATGATTACAGCTTAGAATGAGTGTGCCGAAGTGACCTTTGTGTAGCGAAACTCCCGTGCTGCCAGTCGGTCTCAGCGCTGAGTTCTGACATACTCAATGGCGATGGTTTCCGAAAGGAATTACTGAAGCTGGTGCCAAAATATGAGAAAATGAAATCGATATCTCTTATAACTAAACAAATTATTACAGAACACTTCTACACTACAGAGAGACATGTCGGTGAGATACCCGGCCACAACTAAGTGTTAATTAAGTTTGGTTTTTGGAGGTCATCGGGTATGTCACAGCACTAGATAAATTCAATCAATAAAAGTGATGATTGTTTAAGCAGTATACTCTAAAGGGAAGAAACATAGTTACACTTAGACATATATAAAACCAATTAAAAAATTAATAAAATATTTGAATTCAAATTGACTATCCCAGCTTTTGAGAAATCTTTCAGTGAACGAGTCCAAGTGTTCCAACATTGAAGGTAGGGCACGTCCACCTCAAAAAGGTCGTGGGTAGCCACTCTCGTTTTGTTAAATAAGAAATAAAAGGTACGGAAATTACTAGATACTGGGTTCGAAGCACTTTTGGGTGAGACTATATTATATTTCACACTACTTGCACAAGCTTGGGGTTTTGTGGCACTTGTTCCTAGGCACATAGACCAAGCGATGTGACATTATTGGCGAAGACGCCGGGCATCGTTGCACAAGCTGCACTGACGTCCCCTCCAATGGATGATGTGCCTGAAGACAATGGATTTTGGGGGACGCTGTATTGGACTACATGTTATTCGACCCCAAGTGTTACCTCTGGAGGTGAATAAAGTAAGATCCATGAGTCACATACTCCATGATGGCGAGAGAGGTATTTTCCATTCTCGCCAGCACTTTATATCGCACTCTTGGCGAAATGTTCGCCTCGGCATGGTCTCGGCCAGGTGTTGTACTTGACTGCAGAGTTACAAACTGTCACAAGAGTACTTGTGAACGCATGGTTCACGTCAAACGTCCTCCTCTTCGGTGACTACTAGTCCCCACAGTCCACCAAGTGCCCCATCTTGGCATCAGGCACAACAGGTGGCCTACAGCTACAGACGCTGGCACAGCGTAGTGTGGCGCTCACTGATGCTCCTCCAGGGTCAAAATCTTGTCGATGTTGATGAGCCACAGCATGGGTTAGGAGGATAGCCCCTCATCAGGCAGTGCACGCCAGGTGATGTAGGTGGCGTGGCCGCTTGGAGCGGCAGGGAGGAGTCGAGTACCCCTCCGCAGCTGTCTCATCTCTGCTGCTACTTCTACAGGTGAATGGGGGCCGATATGTCTGCAATGAGTGCGAAGGGGGAGAAAGGTACCCTGCAGTCAGGTTGTCTAGGCCTCATACACTCCTGCCATCACTGTGTTGGTCTACGCACGACTCGGGACAAGCTGCTGAGTGGCGCCTCGAAGGCGTCGCGGTGCACCTAGGTGGGGAGCATACCTGTATAATGAACCCACCCACAGGTGTCCCCAGTGGCTCACCATCGGCGTTATCTTCGCAGATGGGCTTCACTAGAAGCGAGGCGTCGTGATGCATCAGGTTGGCCTGGTCGGGATTGCAGTGGCTGCTGTTGTTTGACAGTGGTTGACTTGGGTGGTAATCAGAGGTAGATTACATCATAGTAATAGGCACACGAACACAGATGTAAACAAACAAAAGACGTAAACACTAAACGATGCATTGACCTGTAAAGGTTAGTATGTTTTCAGTCTTAAAAAGCTGCCTGAAAGATTTTATATTTCTCTTGTTGCATTGAATTCTTAGATATTTTTAAGAATAAATATTTTCTTACCTTTCTGTTGAATTGTCCCATAATGTAATTCTATAACTTAATATAGCACGAAAGTAAGCGAAATGCACTTGTTTGAGAGTGGCTATTAGTGGTGACCAATGTCTGAGAAAATAGCATGCTCCACTTAGTTTGTTACTTATGATATTTCATTTGTGTTTTTTTCTTTTCAATTTAAATAATATCCAATTGTTTGAATTAACACTAATATAATTGTCATTACATAACATAAGTACTTCAGCTCTACCTTATTAGCTGCAAGATACTGCATACAGTTTGTCTTTTCCTTATTAAGTATCTAAAAATTGGCTTATAACATATTAGTTAGTTTCAGAATTGTTGACAAGACTTTCATTTTAATTGCTCATGAGAATTTTCATTCATAAAAAAAACCGTATCATCAGCAAACAGAACAGTGTTTAAATAAGACTGTAGAAATGATGTAAATTATTAATGAAAATTAAGAAAATTAAGGAATGTGACCTGTAGCACATTATGATTAATATTTTCTCGGGGTGATATAAAATCTGAAATAGATTATTTGTCTGTAATATTGGCTATCTGCTGTCTAGTTGATATTGTTATCTGATTAGTGCATTAATTTTGTTACTGTTACCATAAAAGTGAAGTTTTTTGTATAAGAATACCATGGTTTACGCAGTCAAAGCCTTTGTTTGGTCACAAAATAAACATAATATATATTTTTTTCTTACAGAAGGCATCTAAGATTATAGAAGTCAGATTCGATGTATTGTAGCATGTTTGATGGAAAGGCCTTTTCTGAATCCAATATGAAAGGCTCTTAATATTGTTCGATTCTATTTGATAGATTGGAATGAGCAGTTATATGACTATTAATGAAGTTGTTAACTATAATGATTAGTAAGCAGAATGATAACGTGTCCACAGTGGTGTAGTTGTCAGGCTACTCGCCTCCCATCTAGGCAAACCGGGTTATATTCCTGGTGGGGTCGCTCCCAGATTTTCACATTTGGGAATTGTGCCGGGCAATCCCGCTGGTCTGCGGATTTTCACGGGGATCCCCAGTTTTCCCCACCTTTGCATTCCAGCACTTCGCCTTACCCACCTCCCTTCACTCTCATCGGCTTTCTAGACCTTAATGTTAAGAGCCGCCAGAGTCCACTGATTGATTATGACTAAATGTACTTTTGTGGTTTCCTACTACAAGTTCAAAGTATATTGTTAATATAATTTGCATAGGTGAATAAAAATTATTCTTTGTACACTTACGAATATCAGTTAAAATAATGCTTATCATTTTTTTTGTGGAATACTGAAGAAAATTCTTTCAAATATTTGCGTTACATTAATGCATAAAGCTTACAGGTTACCAAATTGTTTTTTCTACACAGCATATTTATTAAAATGTCATCAGTAATGCACCCTTATGGGAAAATAAGTATGAAAACAGTGTAAAAACTGTGCATACAGTAATTTGAGATTACAAAAATGTCAGACAACAGTATGAAACATGCGCGAACAGTACAATAAACCAGTAAATTTGCAGTAACATATCATTATTAAAAACGTATACAAATAGTATCTGATCAGTAAAATTAGTATGATAATTACATAAAGACAGGATGGTGACCAGAAGAAACTATGTATGAACTGTATGTAGACAATAATGAAGAAGTACAAAAACAGTATGGTAGCTGTACAAGGAATGAAAAGAAGATGTACACAGATGTTTGGGAATCAGTAGAAGGATACCATTAAAAAAAATGTATTATGGCAGTATTCAAGCAGTTCAAAGATAGCTTTAACAACGTAACAAGACACGATGAGAACAGCATGATGGCACATGATTCACTGAAAAGCTGTCAGATGAAATATACATGAGGACATTATTCAGTTGAAGCATGATGAAGTCAATGTAGATGTAGTGTAGTTTGTGATTACAGAAAAAAACTAGTCTGAAATTAGTAAGAGTTAACACAACCACAGATTTAAATCTGCTCCCTCTGCAATATAGTTACTGTTAGAAAAATTCAAATAAAGTTCTGGCTCATAAGTTCAGTTAATGTTTATTGAAGGCATTTTTATGACACCCAGAAAAGCCTGCATGCTACATACAGTATATAGGTATTTATCTCTTGCCACCCAACTGATGTTCCACCATTTTATTATTTGTAAGTAACAGTTCGTCAACAAATTAATTTTTTATATGTACAACATTAGTTATCCATACAGTTCGATGCGGTTTCTTATCACATCAATACTCTAAAATATTATTTATGCTTAAAACAAACTATTATACCAATTAAACCACTTAAACATTGCAGTGATATTATACTAATACATTTCGGCCTTTGAGGCAGAATTTACAAATAACATGAACTCATATGAATGCCTGAAATGCAATTAACCTGTTACTTGCTCGATTCTGTGTAAAAACTCAGGCATTACTACTGGAACAGTAGCGGTTAAGTATAAAAATGAATCGTTTCTTATTAAAATAAAAAGGGAAACAAAAGTATTACGTGGCCTCTTTCTTCAATATGCCCTGATAAGTCCGTTTTGCAAATCACTGCACCACACCAGCACAAACAATAAAACAGGTATTGTGTCTGCACCAGGTGCTGACTATTATGCCCTCGTGCGCGCACCAGGGGCACCAGTCCGTGCACTCGCATGCATTCATGCAAGTGAACGAAACATTCACACAAGTGACCCATTGTGACTCCTTGTGGCACGTGGGTAAACGAAGAAGACCGGAAACGGGATCAAAACTGTCCATATCCACAAGCATGGCAATTTTCACGAGGGTACAGCTTGAATGGGGACATCCACTACAAATTTCTATACAGGATAAAATTCTACACTTAAAAACATTGGCCAATTTGCAGGAGACATTTTACTCGTGGAGAAAGCATAGGATTAACTAGTGCAACGATTACATGCTTTTTAGGAACTACATAATATTTAATAACAAAAGTAAGTGCTAAAATCATCTTATAATTAGTGTGACATGTTACCACATTCATAATCTAAATTCCTCGCAAAACCTATTTTAGTAAAAATAAATCGTCAAAATCATAGGCAGTCGTGCTCAGGCCGTCCTACATCACCATGCTGCCCCTTCGGGCAAGATCGGCCTCGAGACAGTTATTTATCAAATCCACTGAAATTAATTAATTAATGCTCGACAATATACAGGATAAGCATCAAGTAAATAAATTTAAATTCTTGAACACTTCAAGCTGACATCTCTTCAAATATTTAATTGCCATTGTTTTTAGAGTGTATCCTTAAAATGCATAGGCACCTATAAAAAGAGACAGAGGAATTTCAGTGTTGTGTATTTCATGTGACATGTATATTATCATTTAGTCATAAGATTTCATGGCCGCACTAAAAATACTCCAAATTCTCGTGTCACCCTATCGGCTATGCCCATTCAAGCCCCACCATGATTTTAAGTCGTTGTCCAGCTGTCATCAGGTTTTCTCAGGGTACCACCCGTGTGAATTGAGGAACAAACTGAGATTAACATACACTGCAGTTGGTGGCTACAGTGAAGTGAGAATTGTGCGAAGTAGTACCACCTATTCAGACGCTTAAGCTGTGCAGCTCTGCTGCCCAGCATTGAGCTTGGGTTAAATTAAGAATAAGTGCTGTGCGCTGCCCCCTCCCCCCCCCTCCCTCAACGTGGGCGTGTGGTGGCAACGACTAAAGGCAATTAGACAACCTAGAAGTCAGAGATCTACTAGTGTGTTGCTAAAAGTCCTTTACCGGCTAAGAGGGCAGTGCAGAAAGGGTAGGGAACAGCACAGGGTGGGGCGGTGGTTTCCGACCACTGGCCCCAGCCAGAGGCATTGACTCAGAGGTTGAGACCTCAAAGTACAATCATGGCAAAGACAAGAGGTCTGGTACTCCTTGTACAGGAAAAAACCAGAGAAACCATACACCGGACCTCTCCCTGAGAGGATACTTTTTCTGAACACCTGCATCCAGAAGGTGTAGATCACCTGAAGAGAGAGCTGTCTACTACTTAAATCGAGTGCTAGACAGCCAGACTGCCTGGGACCAGCTGCTTCCTCCCTCAAAAGAGGAGGCGGACTGGCTCCGAAAGATCTTTCCCCATTTCTGGGGACAAGACTCCAAAACAATGATAAAGGTAGTCAGAGACAGTTACCAGAGGAGCAGTGTGGGCGATGCCTGCACCTTGCAAGAACAAGTAACAGAACAAGAGACAGAACAAGACAATGAAAGTGGAAGCAGTGCACTCACACAAACAGAGGAGAAATTCCCAGAAATGGATTGCGAGGTAATCCAGAAATAAGCATCTGAGATGGTCGAGACGATCACTGATTATGTCACCGGTGATCGGAAAAAGGTAACAAAGGAATGTGGGAATTTTCATCTGCCTAGGGTCATAAGATTGAAGTCTCTGCTGGACCTGCAGTTGCTTAGAAATAGTACACTGCAAATGGAAAACAAAGGCTTAAAGGAGAAAGTGGACTTCCTACAAAGGACCCCACTCAGGAGCCAGGTTCCTGTGCAAGGCCACAAGACAAAAACTCTTTCGTTTTCTGACATTGTCAGAGAACAGAAAGATAACAAAGGTAAGGATATCCCAGAAACGCACCAGCCTGAGGAGTGGCAGGTGGTGCGAGGCAAGAGACTGGCTGCTAGATATACCCAAAGACCGGGAAAGGAAAATCGGAGGAAACAAGAGACAAGTTGAAGTCGCTAGACCCCGTTAAGGAACAGCTGAAAGTGAGAAACGTAAGAACCGTAAGCAAAGGTAGAGTGTTGTTGGAAGCAAAGGATGAGGAAACTCTCCTCAAGCTAAATAACACAATGCGCATGGCGGAATTAGGATTACGCATTGAGGATCCAAAGAGGCTATGGCCAAAAGTAATCATTTTTGACATGCCCAGGGAATACGAGACCCCCGAATTTCTGGCCACCTTGTGTGACCAGAATTTTCTGGAATCCCGAATTAGAAGAGAGGAATTCTCGAAGAATGCCTCGATTCGATTCAGAACAGGTCCTCGTTGCAACACTGAAAAGGCAAATATAGTACTTGAGACGACCCCTACCCTAAGATGCTTGCTTATCGGAGAGAGTTCCTTTATGTGGGATTCCAGCACTGCAAGGTGAGAGATTATATCGTCCCGGGCAGGTGTTCTAGATGCCAAGGGTGGGCATGTAAAAGAAAAGTGTAAATCCCGGATGGTCTGTGCTGAATGTGTCAAGGTGGGGCACAAGTGCTCTGAATGTGCCAAAAAGGGTGAGGCAGTTAAGTGTTTTAACTGCCTCAAGGATAGGAAAAAGGAACGGGCACACAGAGTAGGGTATCCAGACTGCTACGTCCACCAGCGCATGCTTGTGCTGGAACTAGAAAGAACTCAGTATGACTAATTGTCATGTGCTGCTACGGATTGGGCAAATCAACCTACAAAGGGCATTAGTTCCAATAATTGAACTGCATAGATTCGGACAGGAGCAACAACTGGACCTGGTATTGATGCAGGAGCACTATCTGCTCAATGGGAAAATACCTACTCTTCAAGGGAGATTCGTTTTATATGGGGACAAACCTATAACTATCATTTGGGTTAGAAATCCCAAGCTCAATTATATCCTGTTGGAGACTCTATCAAATACGCATCACGCATGTTTGAAAATGGAAATGGGGTGGGAGTGTGACGATTGTATCGTCATACTTCCAACAAAGTGAGCCACTTGAGCGTCATCTCTTTCAGTGGGAGATGATTGTTCAAAGAGCCAAGGAGAAGAAAATAATTTTCGGGGCGGATATAAACTTCAAATTGGAACTGTGGAGTTCCCCTGAGATATACGACCGAGGAGAGCAGGTGAACAGGTACCTGACCGAGAAAAATCTGCAGGTTGTTAATACACCAGGACTCCAAGCGACCTATCGGTCGCCGGCCCACGATACAGAGTCGTATCTTGATGTAACCATAGCTACAGCGCATGCGGTTGGAAGTATTGGTAACTGGAGAGTCTCAGACGAGGTAGATTCAGACCACAAAATGATCCTGTTCTTCGTTCGGATGAATGGAAGTAAGGGAAATAGACCAGAGTGCCCACGTTTCATAATGGCAAAAGCTGACTGGACCGTCTTTGACGAAGTGCTGCTGAAAAACAGGGATAGATATAGTCAAAACTGTGAGTTTATGTCTACAAACGAGAGAGCCGAAGACCTGGTTCAAGGAATTATGGTGGCCTGTAAGGAAGCAATTCCCCAGGTCACCAGAAAGGTTCCAAATCATCACTGGTGGGATGACGAGCTCGAGATGGCTAGGAAAAATGTGAAGTAAGCCCGCAAACATTTCAAACGGCTATACCAACAAGAGCCAAGACAAAGAGCGGTTCAGCAGTACAATGTCTTGAGAGGGAACTATCGGCAGATGCTCAGAAAGAAAAGGCAACAAGCATGGAGAATGCTTGTGACAGAAAGTGGAAATGAGGACCCATGGGGCCTGGTCTACCGGATGGTGTCAGGAAAACTCCGAAGAAAAGAGGATCTTCCAGCTATCGAACGTGATAAAAAACATTGCCGCATTCCTTCCAAGAAAACACCAGGCACTTGATGGAATTCCTGTTCCCTGACAATTCTCAGATAGGGGAGAATGACTACCACAAGGAAGTAAGGGAAATGCAGAGTTGGAGGTCAGAACAGAGGACACTGCACCTTTCTCTTTGGAGGAATTGAATTTGATAGTCCGCAGGATTAAACTCAAGAGCGCCCTAGGTATTGATGGCCTGACAGGGGAAATGTTCCTCCGAGCATATCCAACAATAAGAACCGAGATAATGGACCTCTTTAACCATTGTTTGGAGGCGGGAGTATTTCCTGAGTGCTGGAAAAGAGGACTTTTAAATGTCATCTTTACAGGCGCTGGGAAGAACCCGAAAGTCGCCAAATCATACCGCCCCATTACACTACTATCAGTAATGGGGAAAGTCTAAGAGTGCCTGGTGAACAGGCAGCTCAAGGAGTATCTGGACATTGTCCAGGGAATCCACACAAGACAGTATGGATTTATAAAAGGGAAAAGTACCGAGAAGGCCATTATCGACATTGTTAACCAGGTAGAACAGTACGAACAGAAATAGGTCCTAGCAATCTCATTGGATATCTCGGGGGCGTTTGACAATGCGTGGTGTCCGCAAATTTTGTGGCAACTACTCTTGTTGGAATGCCCAAGGAACCTGCATGGACTTATCAAAGATTTCCTGAATGGAAGAACCTGTGAACTGAGACTCGGGGAACACAGAGAAGTAAAGGTGCCCAGTAAAGGTTGTCCACAGGGATCTGTTCTTGGCCCGATACTCTGGAACATCCTCCCAGATGGCTGCATGATCTATGGTTATGCAGACGATGGACTCCTACTGATACCAGCATAGACACTGCGAGAACTGGAGGAGAAAACGGAGAGTGCCCTGGATACAATTTCAAATTGAAATTCTCTGTGGAAAATATGAACGGAATAATTCTGAAAGGAAACCTCCAGAGAAAGCCAGTGATTCGTTTCGAAGGACGAGTTGTAAAACTCGTCCAAGAAATGAAATAAATAGGAGTAATTCTACAGACATGTCTTGCATTCCACGGTCATGTTCGCTATGCGGTGAACAAGGCTGTTGTAATGTTTCAACGATTGGGAGCTGTGGCACCTGCAAACTGGGGACTTGGCTACCACAAGTTAAAGCTGATGTACCGCTCAGTCTTCCTGGCAGTGGTGCCGTAGCTGCGGGCGTATGGTACCCGGAGGTGGAGAAAGTTCAGACCAAAAGGAAAATGATAAGTGCACAGCATGCTGTGTTACTTGCCACCAGCAAGGCCTACAGGACAGTTTCGAACGACGCCTTACAAGTATTAGCCGCAGATATCCCATTAAACCTCCTCATAAGAGAGAGAGAGAGAGAGAGGGGAGATAAGTAGAAGGAAATGGGTGAACTCGATCCTCCCAGAGGAAACGAAAGCATTAAAAGAACAGACAATGAACAAATGGCAAGAGAGATGGGACAACTCTGAGAAAGGAAGGCTAACTCACGAGATCTTTCCCGATGTCCGGTTGTGGGCTGCGTATGAGGTGGCTTTCAATAGGCCACTATTCTGCGCATTTCCTGACCAGACATGGCAACTTCAAGGCGAAGCTGTCATCAATAGCCTTGGTGCAAGAACCTGACTGTGTGGTGTGTGGAGTGACTGACACCTCTGTGCACCTCCTTCATGACTGTCCGAAAATTGAGGATCTTCGGACCTCTTTTGAGGACAGTCATGGACAGATCGACCTCCAGAAAATGCTCTCCGACAGGTTTCTGGCGCCTCATGTGCTGGAATTCCTGAAGGAAGCAGGGAAACAAAACGAAGAATTCTACATTTGGTTGTTAAGCCAGAGGTTAAACCAGACACTGGATGTGGGCGGAGATGATCTGGAGACAAAAAAATCAAAATGGGTGAAAGTCAACCACATCTGTTCCCAACAGTGATCTTAACAGAACCAGAAGCGGATCAACCTCCCACGCCCCCCACACCAAATAAACAGAAGGAAAAACCGTAGGCGACCACACCTATTGTGCAGCAGGCCCAGGTGCCAAGATGGACTGGGTCAGTCCTGCAATTGGCTGACCCAGAAGACAAAACTCTGGCTAAGACAACACTGGATGAGACAAATCCAGAGAGTCCAAATGATGGATGGCCTTGTGTCTGGAACCCAGTCTTGTACGTAATGGAGGGATTTGTTCATGTTGCTAGCAACATGGGAAAACTCCTAAGGAACCAAAGGAGAAGAGCGGTCTACACTCTCAGAAAACCAAGGGAGAGTGAGGAGAGAGACAAGGAAGAAGTTAATCAGGAAAGAGCAGAAAAGTAAGTCTCTCTTCTTAGAGCCCAGGTAAGGCGAAACGAGATGGTGCCTCCAACAGAAAGAATTTTCACCATAGACTGGCCATAAAATAGGAATACTATTGATGCCTCAGTTCAAGCCTTGCCCTTGGGAGCCCACCCGAAAGAACCATGGGAACTCTATGACGAAGTCTTACGAGGAGCTCAGATGTCAAGACTGGAAAATCCAAAAATCCTGATGGTAGTAGTAGCCCTCCTGGCTAGGTCAATGGATGGGGGAGAGAAGATCCTCTTTCCCCACTTGGAGTGCGTCGACAGGCTCACTGTTGCCCAGGTGGGTCTGCCGACGAGCAAGGAGGCACTTCTGAGCTTGCTCAAGGTGTGCTTCTGGAGAAGGAGGAAGTTTTCGACCCGCCCTCGATCTATAAGGATGCCGCCCGCACATACGGGAGGCTTACCTTTGACTACAGTAAGCCCTTCACGGGGAACACTGTGGTCAGGTATTAGTCCTTCTCCTCGGACGGCACCTTGACCAAACACCGGATTCGACATTACCCGATTGTGACCTTTCCTGAATAAAACTCTGTTTGGTTCAAGGAAACCAACCCAATGATAACGACCCCAGCGATGGCCCCGGAATTAGAATTGGAGAATGGATGGAAGATGCAAGTTTTTCAACGAAAGGACAATGCTGAAGGCCTGAGAATGGTAGTTGAATGAGTGTATTTAATGTATGCATGAGAACGAATCGAACGACTGCAGTGAGGTTAGAACAACGATCTTTGTGTCCAGGGGCGAAGAGGCGGGAAATAATCCTGGATACGAGATGTTTCCCAAATCTAAGTCCGACACAGCCCGGGCGCACTGGGCCAAGAAAGTGCTAAGGGATACCGTCAACCTTAACTTTTACCTGTGACAGAAGGACAAGCGCGAGCGGGATAGTGTGTGAATGCCAATGTAAGTATTTAGTTTTCTGTGTTTTTAAATTCTTTTCCGACCAGTATGGCGGACTCAAAATTCAAAGTTCCCGGTGGCGCCCTTCGAAACAAAAGAGCCGAGCAAGCTTTTTTTTGCGGGAGTTAACATACAGTAGAAATAAGCGCTCCTGGTATGATGTTTTAATAGGTATTGGCCAGCAGGAGGGGAGGTTTGGTGAGGAAAGCGCCGGTTCCACCAGGAACTTTTTCATCAGGTGAGGCAGGAATGTTTGCTGATCGGGACCCTTCAAATTTTGTGTACTGATTTAACTGCAATAGCGCAATTTATCTCTTAAACAATTTTCTTACTGGCCCAGAGTCTTGCCCACCACTCTCATGACTGTGACCTGAGAGTTTATTTTAGAATTTTGGCAAGCTTGGCACATCCAGTCCGCTTAATTAGAATGTTTGGTTATTGTGCCAACTGTATAGTGAACTTAACCTAATTAAATCTTGTGTCTATACATATATAGTGTTAGACTCCATCACTTAACACCCTGGTCTCTTCTCGGCCATTTCAGAGCCTGGCCTTCTCTGGGAAAGTGATTCATAATTTTTGTTGTGCGATTATCAAACTGTATAACGATCACAGGGCGTTCGGAATGCCATTCTTTTACGCTAACAACCGCGAGTGGAATGTGCATTATATAGCTGGGGTAGCTACAGCCGAATACCCCCTGAGTGAGTCTCGTGTTGATCCAAGCATTCACTGAGTGACTGGAGCCCATATAACCTTTCTTAACAGCCTAACATACACCTCAGCATAGGCACTATAACACCGGTCACATAAACTACAAGTAATCCTTGGATTACTAAAGGAATTAGTGTAACTGCTAAAAAATTGAAATGATTAAATATAAAAATATAATAGAAAACACAATTGGTCTTGAATACTACAAAAGTATAAATATACATATAAAATTTTTTTGTGGTTATGTGGCCAATGGCATTGCTTACGTCCAAAACTAAAAATAGGAGGAAGACTTATAAATGTTAATATACAACGAAAAACCAACAAGGAACAATACCAGACGGGATCACAAACACTACTCTATTCGGTAGTGGCCCATCAACCTTGGAGGGAAAGAAAGGCCACAGAACAAGGGATAGCAAGTCAGGAGAGGGCTAGTCACCTAGGACAACTAACAAGATACCGAACTCTCAAAATCAGAATATAATATCGTGCTTAAGTAATAACCGAGCGAGAACGTCACAAACTACCCGAGGGTCATGAAAACGTACAGAAGGGTAAGAGACAGGAAACCTCACACGAAGCCGTTGAAGGGTGGCATACAACGAACCTCGATCGCCGCCAGTGGGTCAATTCTGCACTAGGGGCACCGCAGATACTGGAGGGATTAGTGACCATATGAAGTTTATACAAAGGAGACTGGGATGTATTATGACCTGAAAGGAGACGAAAAGAAGTGATTGATAAATTGCGGGAACTACAATAATGATTTCCATGCCGAGAATGTGTAGAAAATAAATGTGCATATAAAGTATTAGAAACCGAAGTGTAATATTTCCACATCTGTTTCCAACACCAGAAAATTTCCCAGTTTAATATGGTATATAAATTCGAACAGGAAATAAGAGGCTTCGAGACACCCTGTAAAACACTTAATTTCTCAAGTTTATCCACCATCTCATTCCCCTGAATCCCTACATGCTCCGGTACCCACATAAAGAGGACAGTAACATGTAGTTTATCCAAAAAAACAACACTGTTCCCTTACGAGCCATATAAGCACCTCTTTATGGGGAGTAGGAGAAGACAAGACCGTAAATATACTACGAAAACCCGATATAATCAGAGGATTTAAGACCTTGTAATCATGCAAAAGCTTCGGTATACTAAATGGTGCTGGTGGAAGGGAGCTAAGAGTAAAGAACATTTTTGTGAAGAATAAAATTAAGCAGACCCAACAACTTAGACAGATTTTTAGGCATCAGTGTAAATCCAAGTACAGTCAGGATATCCAGTAACAGTAGCGTTAAATTCTTTTTGAATGACAAAGGGAGAAACATTTCTAGTAGGAGATAGAACGAGAGGACAAGGAAAACGAAACCTCATACTGCAAATGGTGTAACAATTTAGGTGGAGGACGAACAAAGTGTGCGGTTATTAATAATACGTTCGGCAGAACGTAACCAAGGTTGTCAACCACCTGTGCAATGCTCCTTACGCGAGAAATAAGAGTACGGTTCCAATGTTTACCTTGCAACAAACTATAACAGTCTGACAAGGAGATAAGGAAAATTTCCATATGCAAGACCGTAATGGCAGTAGAAGCCAAAGCACCAAGAATAAGTCTGAGGCAAACATTGTGTATATTTTCCAATTTGTTCACCAAAAATAGCGGCAGCTACCCAGCAATATGAATACCATAATCTAAAACAGACCGGATGGTAGAGACACAAAAAGAAACAAGAGCAAACAAGCTGGAACACCAATGGTAATGGGCGAGAGACTTTAAAATGTAAATTTTTTGCGACATTTAGTAATAGTGTAATCAAAATGGGTAGTCCATTCACAACGAGCCTCTAAAAATGTACCCAAGTGTACCGTACCTTTGTCACACATGGAAGAAGAGAACCTCTCTTGGTTGGAGAAGGTAGCGGTGATGGGGACTGTTTACGCGTGAAATACAGGGTGCGACTCTTATCCACAGAAAGATTAAAACCATGTTCATCCAAACAAAATGATAAAGAATCAATGAACATAGTCAAGAAAGTACAAGCTTTGTCAAAGGAAATACATTCAACCCAAAGTACATTGTCATCCGCATACTGAATAGAACGAATATGGGGGCCCAGGTGAAATATAATGTCTTGAATATACAAGATAAACAGCAAGGGGCTAAGAGTACTACCTTGAACCAAACCATTGGACACCTGACGAACAAAATCTGCTCCATCAGGAACTCTAGGCATATAACGAGAGATGCTAAACAAAATATGTATACATTGTACGAGAGGATATGGTAAACCAAGTTTAGACATTTTACTATAAAGGAGTTTAAGATTAACATTATCAAAAGCTGATTCCAAGTATAAAAACATTATAGCCAATACATTCTTGTGAGTGTCAGCATCCCGAATACTTGAAAACAATACAGCAACAGCATCCAGGGTACTAATATCAGAAATAAACCAAGTTGTTCTGAACGAAGTAAACTTTAATATTCTAACCACCAAGTAAGTCTATGTTTGACCAATCTCTCAAAACATTTCTTCAAACAAGAACGCAGTGCAATCTGACGATAAGACTCTGCTGATAGAGGAGATTTACCTGGTTTAAAAATCGGAACTATTTCAAAATCCCTCCACACATCAGGGATACAACCATAACAGAACACCTTATCATAGAATTGAGCTAACCACACTAGAGTAGTACGAGGGAGGTGCTTAAGGAGACCATATGAGATGTAATCCAAACCAGAGGTAGCATTACCTGTATTGTACAAACAATGGCTTAATTCCTCAACTGTAAATGCCTGGTAAAAAAAACCCGATGATCACGTGAGGCCGCATGAGAAACAACTAAAGGACCACCAAATGTAGTATCCTCCAGGATGGTATCCGGGGCAATGCGATCCATAAAAGCCGTGACAAGTTAGAAGGGGATATGCTGTGACTGCTGTTCCTCTTTACTAGCATGGAAGGCTTTAATTTTACCTCATAATATACGAAAGGAAAAAGTACGAGAAAGTGAAGCACATAATGTATACCAGCTAGCCTTTTATGTTCAGACCACAACTTCAGTGCCTGTGGTTGGCATTGCATAAGATGTAGAAAATTGGCCAATGTAGCCTGACGTTTATGTGGGTGAAGAGTATTCAAACGACGACTATTAACCTCGTCACATTGTCCATCCCACCAAGGGAACCATATTTCCAACCACCAAAACGAAAAGGGCAAAAAGGCATAGAACTTTTAGCGGATTCCAAAAGGAAGGCATAAAGGACTTCATTAACCTCATTAATGTTAAAAGCGGTGATAGGAGGGAAATGTATAGTTGCTTCCGACATTAAGGAAGAAAATTTGCACCAATCAGCCTGATTATATAACAACCAGTATCGACGAAATGTGGGGGAAGGATACTGATGAGTTAACGAAGAAGTAAGGATAATCGGAAAGTGATCTCTACCCCAGGTATCAGTATGTACCTACCAGGTTAAGCAGCCATAAAGGCTGGCAGAAACAAAAGTTAAATAAATTGCAGTTGATCGGGAATGTGGAGGCCGGAGCCATGTAGGTCACATACAATTCAGTAGAGTAAAAGATTATATAAGTAAAAATTCCGCCAAATGGCGACCAGAGACAACCTCCAAAGGATTACCCCACATACGATGGTGGAAATTGAAATCGCCACCCACAAGTAAAGGTTGTGGAAATTGGGAAAAGAAAGAGGCCCAATCGTACTCTTTCTGCACTTGCTTTTCAATTTCAATGAGTGCAAGGTGAAAAACTTCGACATTGAATGTTGCTTGTGAATTAGATGGTAAAAATGTTTATTAGTATTTCTCTGTTATAGATATATATATATATATGCTACCATGGAGTTTTTTAAGTATATTTATTTAAAAATTCTGTACTACATGATATTATTCCATCTTTAATGGTTTAGACAGAGTATTGCAAGAGAGTGCGCTTGCGTCAAACTTTTTTCCAACGTGATTCACTATTATCGTCACTGCTTATTCCTTAAGTTACTTTGCATAACAAAATATATACTTAAACCTGGCCAGAGAACATAGCTATGAATTAAAAAAATAAACATGTATATCGGATATGTGGTTATTGAGTGATAAACGCACTAACAGACAGACAGAGGGACATTGAGTTTTATAATATGTATAGATGTCTCACAAACACAGATATTAATAAAATTTAAAGAAAATAAACATATTTATATCATTTGCATTAATAATAAAATAACATATATACAAAAAAGCAGTCAGTCAGCAGGCAGAAAATTATGTCGCACAGACGACAAACCAATGCACATAGGTTCTGCACCTCCTCCAGCAGGATGATAGACTCCCTATCATAGAGATGCCTACTTATGTGGGTAGCCAGTGCAGCCTCCTTTTGGAAGAAGCGAACATCAGCATTCATGTCCCACAGTCACCTCCTCTACCTCTTATTTCACCTTGTCCATGTTGACAAGACGATCGATGGACGACGAATGTAGAGTGAACTCACTCCAGGGCACTAGACTGAGT
Source organism: Clitarchus hookeri (assembly GCA_002778355.1). Lineage (NCBI taxonomy): Eukaryota > Metazoa > Arthropoda > Insecta > Phasmatodea > Phasmatidae > Clitarchus > Clitarchus hookeri. The sequence goes on from NQII01000007.1 coordinate 2,118,093, forward strand.
AAATTCTCATTTACTTCTCCAGACGACGATGTGGTGTTATCCTTCACGAACGGTGTACGAGATAAGGCGATGGATGCTGAAGGTGGTGGCGTCCTTGCAATGTCATCATCATCATCTTCCCTCCAAGGCGAAGTTGATCGTGGGTGAGGTGCGGGTGTCCACCATCGAACAGGTGATCTGCTGCACTTATTTCGACTGTCTGCTGGAATGAGTGATGGGGGCAGAGCTATCAACCTCTGCTGTGTTGGATGCTGCTGAAGAGACCTGCCATGGATCCTCACTCCATCGAAATGTGCTGAAGGACGTGATTTGCTGGATTCTGGCCAGTTCCCTAAATATTCTTCAAACGTACTGTTCTCCTCCAGTAGGGCACGGAACATGTCCACCTCCGACAACATATTGAAAAGTGAGGTGATTTGCAGTGCTGATATTGATTTTACTATCCATGATATGCTAGCCTCAATGTTTGACTTCGAACACAAAATGTTTGAGAGGCAAAATGCTTGAAGCAACGCTACCAGTAAACATCTTGCCAGTGAAAGTCGCAAGAGTTAACTACAATCTGGTAACATGCTCATATTTCAATGGAAAGCCAAACTATTCATTAAATAAATTTGCAGTGACAGTCCCACCTGGCTTCAAACTAGTAGAGGTTCCAAAACCTCTTATTTATGCACCAATCGTACTGAGGTGGTTGCAAGAAATTATCGCCTGTATAGTAGACCAAGAAGATATTTTGATAAATTTTCAAGATTAAGAAATATTGCTGTGTCTACATTTGAGAGTGATGGGCCTGAATTTTAAGAAGAAACATATAAAAGCAGGTATCGATGCCAGGCCGAATTTCAATATGGTGAGAGCCATCATAGTATTAAAAAGCGAGAATATCAGGTTCTTGAAGACTCTTGGGTTCAGAGTAAACAAGAATGGAGGCAGAAATACTGAATATCGATTTACCCATTAGCTCCAAAGATGCTATCATGAAGACTGAATTTATACTTGTACACCGTACCTACTTAGACTTCACCTGCTATCGCGCGAGGTTCAAATACCAGTGCAAAACCAATACATCTTTACGCTACCATGCAACACATATTTGAGATTCCGAGGTATGCTTGCGAAATCTGGAGATAATGGACCTGCAATTAACAAGATAATTTGAAATTGAGTATATCACATGATTAATAAAATATCTTACAAACTCAATGATGTCGAGCTAGATCAGACAAGAGATGTATGCGTTACTGCACAATGAAGAAATTCCTTTTTCTTAGAAGAAATCAACTACCTACAACCAAAATGGCTGGATGGAGATTCGAACCAGATAATAAAGTGACAGTGTATAAAGATGAAAGGTTCGAAATATGCATTTCGCTGTCTATATTTCTTGTGTTCGTTAAAGTCTACAGACATGTAACAGTGAATTACAAATCAGACCTGGTGATACTTTTAGCAAATATGCGAACTATTGTTATTACAGACACTGCAGAAAATCCAGAAGTTACAATACTATTGATACATTCCATAGAGTGGCTTCTACCACATGTACAAGTAAAAATGCAAGATCAAAACCGACTGCTGAAATTTGTCTAAAAAGAGGATATATCGATGTGGAATTCCACTCATGGAGCTTGGAATCATACCCAAGCCTCACACAGTCTCAAAATGTAAATTGGAATGTTAAGTAGAGTTTTGCGATGGAAAAACCCCGATACATAATTCTAGCATTTCATACAGGAATACAAAATGCTATTGGTGCAGACCACTCAAAGTTCGATCACGTCAAGATAAAAAATGCTTAAGTGTTTTTGAACTCTGAAAGTTTTCCCTGCATGAACCTTAACACCAACTTCATTAATGGAACATATAGGGTGGTATATCAAATGCTTGCAGATTTTCAGAGATCATATTATGATCACGATGCTTCGATGAATTTAGAACCAAATTAGTTCATGAGCAGGGCACCACTCCTGGTATTCGACATCAGAAAACAACATTATCTCATAAATACAGGTGTTGCAGACTGCACAATTGAAATGATGACTATGGAGAACATACCTACCTTCACTCAAACCTATACTCTCATAAATCACAATCGCGTGGCAATGTACAATGCAAGAGATAAATAAAGTGGTTAAAATACTTACATAAGTTATGAAATAAGCTCAGTTGTCCATCAACTTTTATCATGCTCGAAAGCATGCCGGGCTTCACATCTCCTATGGGATTCATCAAAAAAGGAAATTTACATTACTTGCTCTGATGGGAGCACAATGTCCTACAAATTCCTATCTCCATTCTCAGATCATATACTAGATTACAAAAGCAAAAATTACGAATAAATAGCATACAAATAATTTCCATGGAGCGCACTGGGAATATGGAGATGTGGAATACAAGAAAATAAACAATGTACTTGCCGAAATGATGAATGATGATGGCGTAGTCTTCGTGGCCTGTCCTGAGTAGAAGATATGGTTGTGCATTTAATGCAATGATGATATAAAAAGTATCGACTTTCAAACTGTGTACAAGTGTCCATCTTTGCAAAAACTAAACATAATATTCATGGGGCACAGCTGTGACTCAGAACTATGCAATGTCAGAACAAGGCTGGCAAGGAGAGAGAGCACTGTGACATAATCAGTTGTCTGCTAGAATCAGATGGTCTTCATTGTCTCGCCAGTGATCGAACTGCCAAACCTTGGGTCGTCATGCTTACACATTTCGAGAAGCGTAACCGTGATGTGCAGTTCCGACGACTCAGCGATGTAGAAATAGGCAAGAATTACAGAAACAGATATTTCCAGCAGGTCAACACAACCTACAGGAAGCGCATCACCTGTGTGTTGGATGGCGATTTCAGAATTTATCTCCCAAAAAGTTATGTGCAACTCATTAAGGAAGAGGACATGAACATACTCAATGATTTTGCATCTGTATACATGACATACAGCGGAATGAAACCAATAGAAAATGGCAAATCTGTTCACATGATAAATTTTTCATTGAGTATGTTGGATATGTCTGTTTAAACAGAATGGTATAATTGTATAGAAAGTAATAAGGACTGAGACTGATCGTTGCTCTTCAATCATTGTGAAGATGCCTGCTCCCCACCATTGTATCCTATATGTTGCTTACAATCGAATATACATTCACAAATATGGAGATGTGACTATTGGCTACCACATAGTATATTTTAAACAACTTGTCTTGTGCGAGCAAGTTGAATCATGCAATGCTATTAAGCACTGGATATTTTGTAATGACGACAAGTGCGTATCATTATTTCCTATAGAATGCAGTTTCATTATTTTCCCCATCCATTACCTACAACCTGACTGTACCATTCCGGCCAGACAAAGTGGGCAAGTACAAATGATATTTCGTAGGTTACACAGGAGTAATATACAAACCAGCATTTAAGTTCGAGGCTATACAAGTAAGTGATGGTATGAATCATATGTGGGGCTATTGTGACTTATTCGAATATGGAAGTTTGTGGACCTTTCCCTGTTCCCCCAAAGTCTGCTGTGTAAATATATTGCCATCAAGGACATAGAAGCCCAGACTGTGGAATCAGAAACATATGGTGTAAACATACTTACCTAAATTATTTGCTTATGCAAGTGTAAGTGTCTGGAAGCCTACTGTGACATCATCTCGAGGATCTTGTCTGTACTGGTCGAGTTATTCCGAAAACATCATACTTACCTACACACTTAAAGAGTCTCGACAGAAATGGTGGCATTTCATCCAGCAAACCACTATGTCAGTTAGAAGTTTGGATTAAGTAGAGTTTCATACTCGCACTGTAAATGTGGACAAATACACAGCAACACAGAAGGATGTGATGGAAATTTTTATACATTGTTTGCTCATGAACCAGTAATGTTTGAGCCAGGTCAACAGATGATCGATTGTATTACATATGGACAGTGCTCAGTGTTCTACTTGCATGAAGATACTCAATTGCTGTGCTCAATGGAAGAAGTTGTAGCACATGCTATGAGCCAGAACAAGCTGCCTCAACATTCGTCGGACTGTTCCACGATACTAATGTCTGCTCTGTCACCAGAACCTACAACTGAAGACATTTTTCCAAATCCCAAGCAGTTTCCACAACAGTTCCAAAATCTGCTACAAAGAAGCCAACATCCTGAAGTATGTCTCTTCAATGCTTTTTACAGCAGTTCAAGGGTCTATTCGTTGCAGCAGCAAATGCAAGGCATCAGCTGACACAGGTACTACTAAGTGTAGACAACATCTTCCATCTCAACCTATCCTTTCAGCATATGTGATACAATTAAGTTTTGCATCTTCAACATCAACAAACTCTCCATCATTTACTGAATGTATAATACTCATTTTAACTATTATGGAATATGTATTCGAATCAATGCAAAAAGAGAAATAATGTGATTTTTGTGTGTACAAGGGGGCTGGTATTGAGTAATGTGTTTTTGTAAATATTTATGCTGAATAAATCATGTATGTGAAAATAAAATAATCTTCTATATCATATATAACTTTACTAACGAACCGGCCCGGCTTCGCCTTGGTACAATTGAGTTTTACAGTGATACACTAATAAATAAATTGGGAAAAGACTATTCATTCATGTGAAAACAGAATTATAAAATTATACTATGTTGGCCTAGGTTTTTATCTGATTACGGCAACCCAAAAGGAAGGAAATATTTTTTACCCGACAGCCAAGAAATTGGGTATTGTTTTTGGAGTGTATCTGTGAAACTATCGCGTAGTTACCACATTTCCTCTTTCCAGCATCGATGTATGAAATTCAAAACGTGAGTTTCATCAAGTTGTAGCTTTAGAAATAAGTGTACTTAGGTACTACGTTTTGCACATGGCTGAGGGACCTTAATTGATTACCAAAGTTAAACAACGTTCCCAGCGGCACACATTTTGATGGGTGACCGTTTAGTGGCATAACATCTGAGAGCTTCCGGGCTTCGATGGGCACATTAAATATTCGGTCCCGGTAGTTATCGATAGATAGAAGTCGTTAAACCATTTCAGAGGTACTTGGGCGGCCTGATAAACTCTGGCACCAAGGAAAAATTTATTTAGGTCACGTTCTTAGCTGTTGCAGAATTGCGTTTTGTTGTTATTCCACATTAACCGTACAATTTTCCGGGATAAAAAGTATCCTATGTACTATTACAGGACCTAAAGTACCTACGTACCAAATTCCATCAAAATCCGTTCAGCCGTTATGAAACTGAGTGGTAACAAACATACACACAGACTTTTGCATTAAAAATATTAGTAGGATTCATTCGATAAAACGTTTTATATGTATATCAAACGAAAAGAGTTGTTAGATCAGTTGAAAATAGTCATGCAGATATGGATAAAATTTTCATTCTGTTGTTAGAAATTACGTTGCATATAGTAGAATACGAAGATAGTATAGCTAATGCGAGAAAAGAAAAACTGTACTAACATCCAAAATAACCAATAAGTTTTTAGAAAAAGAAGTACTTAATAGTGCAAATTCAATTAATTTTGATACAAAACATTAGTTTAATAATTTACAATTTTATATGCCCTAGTGTGATAGTTTTCAATCTAATAGAAAAACAATGTAAATCAATAAGTTCATTCTTTAATGTTCGATAACTGCAAGGTAAGAAATGTTTATGTTAAAAATGGAATCAATGAAATTTTTCGTAAATAAAATTGGAATTTAGTCTATGACTAAGTGTTTTATGATAAAATATATTTATCATATAATAATTTTAGAAATTCTATATCAAAAATTGATATCATTTATAGCAATAATGAACTTCATAAGAAACCAGTGAATAAATTTAATTTAAATATTTTTAGGAGCCTGCTTTATATTATTGATTGTTCACACAGAAGACCAATTATTACTAAAGATAACATATGTATCAAAACTAGTGTTGATTATAATGAACCTGTTCCAAATCATACTATTGATTAGAGAAATATAATTATTTCGGTTATTTGAAAGACAGCATTAGAAATGTTTATTATTTTAATATAATAAATTTTATTTATGGTTTTTAAAATGCAAAAAAATCATGATGATATTTTTATAAAGTTGGATAACAATAATATGTACATTAATTCCAATATTTAGAATATATTTTGGAAAATGTTGTATATTGTTTATCCAACTTTATAACAGGATACAATAAGGCATGATGTCCTATTATAAATCCATATAATGGTTAAAGTATTTTATTGCATTAGACTAGTATTGAAAAAAAAAAATATATATAAAATTGTTTTGATGTTTTTCTTAGTTTAACCAATTGTATTATATGTAAATTAAGGCTCCCGCCTACCTGGGCCTTTTTCCGCGTTTGAGGCCGAAAAGCGTAAGAGCGGTAAGGTCGACATTGTCATGCGCATCAAGTGTGCCATCGCTGTTAAGCGCAAGGCTCTGAACTGGTGTTACGTGTTCTAATCGTACTGCGTGTACCTATGAGACTTTCATGTGTGCCCCTATTATTTATTGGCGCAAAGTTTGTAGGAAGGTTCAGTGCAGGGCCATTGAGTAGTTTTTTTTTGTATATGATAAATATATTTTGAGCTACAGTGCTTTGAAAAAGCAGTTTTTAACTAATTGGAGTACTCTGAAGTTGTGTTTATAACTTAGGCGACATTTTGAAAGTAATCAACAACCCTCGTCTGAAGAGTGTGCTCATTTCTTAGAACAGAACATTGGACGCCTGATTAATAGTTTCGTGGAAAAACGTGTAGTTCAAACACTCTGCCAATGCATTTCAAGCGCCAGGTCGGTGGCAGCTTTATAATAACACTTTTACTGCTACCTTAAATATTTACATTCAATTTCGTGTTTCAGTAAAATTACACAATAAATCATAAATATGTAATTTGAAATACTAATATGAATTTACTAAAATCAAAGAGATAGAAAAGAATAAAAAATTTTATACTACAAACTTTCAAATTAATTACACCTAAAATTGTTAAAAAAAATTGTTTAATAAATATTACATATAAAACTGCATTTCGAGATAGATATGAAAAGTTTTTTAATAAGACCAGTATAAAATTAGTTAATGAAAAATCAATTTATTTATCATATAAAGTCTTAAAAGAGATGAAAAATAGACATTTATTACTTAATTTGGAATTTTCTTACATGTTAATATATTATATAAAATTCTATATTTTTTATATTTGTTCGGTTGGGTCTACTAATAAAAATATAATGTTTGGTTTTTTGGATTTTTGTAATTTTTTATATTTTTGTATAAAAACTGAGTTCAAATCCCAAAAATGTATATCAAAAGTGAGGATCGAAAAATTGGGGATCTGTGGGCAAGTTTTTCTCAAATATTATCTGGTGTTGTGCATGTGGGAGGGTCTCATACTTTGCCGTAACTGAGAAAGTTTACTATAGCATAAATTGTCTTAGAAGAATTTCTTTACGCCTCCCATACCTCCTTCAATCACTTCATTGTACAATTATCTGCAAGGGAGGTATCAGCTTAACATTTTTTGTAATGGCTGTCTCCACCCTTGTACCGCACTCGTGAGCCGACCATGGTCAGCCACTTCAACTTGGATATTTTCCGTGAGGCACTCACAACTGTGTTCATTTCTATTTCAACGGTGACAGTTTTAAACTTGTAACTTGCAGATGGTAATTTTGTGTCAATGTGCAATTTGTGTGCAACCACGTGTCTTGCATCCACATATGAAAATAAAATGGTACATAACAGAATACATACAGTGTCGCCTGCTCATTTTTTTCCTTTCAATATGCATCATCTTGCAGTGGTGTGGGGGTAGAAGCATGCTCCACAGTTTCAGTGACAACATAGTTTAGCTAGAGAGTAGGTCCTTCATCCCTACGTACGTCACAATGTGCACACTTCCAACCAGCCTTCAAAGGAGGGGTCAGCCATGCCTCCGATCCGAGACACCGACATATTGTGCTCTCCCGACCTAGCTGGTGTACAGCTGGGTGGCGACCTTTTTATCACTACATATTTCCACTCGATGAACTCCACCTGCACACTTGAAACCTCACCGGTCGTCTTTCTTCAATCTTGGATGATTGGTGCGAACCTGGCGATGGCAACAATATAAATAATATTGTGTTGTCTGTTGAAATTATGCTAAACTTATGATAAACAAAGGAACCGGTGACAAGCAGTGAACAGTCTAACTACTGTAACAGAGTGGGGGTGTTCCCTAAGCATTAGCTTGGAATAAACCAATAATACACAAGCACCCTGATACATGCAAACCCATTGATCCCAACACACCATACATTCCACACAATAAGTAAATAAGCAGGAGTTAGTAATAATTGCAGAATCGTAGACAATAAGCAAGGGAAAACTGAGGGTGACTACTCTATACAAAATTGTACTGACATTTATATATTTTTATATATTTTCCATACCCCAATAACAACTTGCCTTTTTAAAACACCGCACAATATAAAAACAATTAGGCAGAATAAAAATAATTGCTTTAAAATATTTAAAGATATAACATAATTTTCTCCTTTGAATAAAAATGCTAAAAACCTGTATATGAAATTCACTCTGAATTTAAATATTCAGAAAAAGTACATAAAAGGAAACATTTCAAAACATTTAAAAACCTTACATTTACAGAAATATTACTCTAAAATGTCCCTTCTAACATTCCTATATATATCTTAAATAATTACATTCCAATGTTATTTCTTTTAAAAAAAATTTTTATGAAAAAATCTTTAAGTATACTGAAATTCTTAAGCCTTTCCCTAACCCCTATACACCTATATAGGAGAATACCTTTCATGACTCCCAAAGCGTGTCCTTAGAGATTGGTTGTTCAAATGTATTTTTAGTAGATGACTGTAATGCTGCTGTTGCCTCCGATGTGAAGGAACATACTGTCGAAGATGCTCCTAGAAGACACTATCCAATCAAATCTAAATCTTGTCGGTGACTTAAAACATGCCAACATCACAGCGATTCCCAGGTCACGTGCTCAGAACGAAAAGCCCCATCAAATGCCGTCCATGACAACTCAGAAGATCGGCTTAACATTCCTTTAACGTATCTGTCCACTATGAATACCAGGTATGACGGGACGAGGAATGGGTAACTCCACTACAACATCACCTTCTGAAAGGACACCAGCATCCAGTTTATAACACTGCAAAAAGGGTGGCCAGTCCTTCCCGCAGAATCCACCACTGAGCTGGATCACTCCCATTACCAAAGCTCTTGAACTATTTCGTATATGCCTGTGAGCTTAACATGTAACAAGAAGTTATGAGTTTACTTTCCTCAACATGGATGCAATTCATTTTTAAATAATTTATTAAAAGCTAAGTTGGTAGGTAGGTCTTGTCTTGTTGAAAGCAATATCATTAGAGATGAAACCAGAAACATAAGCAACAGTAATGAAACAATTAAAAATACACATGTACATTACCTCGGGCTTGAACCCAGAAAATCTCTACCAGAAACTAGTGTGCAATCAACTGTATTACTGAGGTCGAATTCAACCTTCAAATTTGAATTTAAACAGCTTTATTTTTCCAGTGATAGGGTTTACTAACCTAAAATATTTACAAGGTCGTCATTTTTAAAATAAGTGACTGAGCCACTTTAAACATGTCAGTTTACATGCCTTAGTATGACACAACTTGTGTAAAGAATTTTGTGGAAATCAGTTGATTGTTCCTGAGAAAAGAAATAAAACCTCCATATTTTTCATGTGACAAACTTCATAAAGGAAGCACAAAAATTTTGTGTAATAGTGAAAAGAAAATAAGCTATTTACATTCTTAATTGTATAAATAATTATGGCTTGCACAGTACATCTTCGCCAAATTGGAAAGAAATCGTTTAATTGTTTCCCAAGATACTACATAAAAACTGTATTATTTAATGTGGGACTATCTTACAAAATGGCGGATAAATGAGGCTTTGCATACATAAATTTTATGGATATAATATATACTGTCAGCAAACAAAGTTAAGTAGAAATTTGTTTTGTAGTTTTGTAAATAAAATATTTTAAGCCAACATTTTTATATTGCCACCATTTTTAAAAACTTGTGTGTCTGACCCCATCAAAGTTTATTAGTTTACATGGCCTGCCATGCAGCTATTTTTGTTAGTCAAATTTGGTAGAAATAAGTTTTTTCCTGGATATATGAAATAATTTTAATATGTTCTGTGATACAATTTTACAAAATGGTGGCCAAAATATTTTGTGTGTACATGTTTGATGATTGTGATATATATAGCCAGCATGCAAAGCTGTGTTTGAATTAATTACCTCGTTTCTAAGTTACAGCATACAAAACTAAAATTACTCAATAGTCACCATTTTGAAAACAAGTGTCTCAACTGCATTAAGCTTTTTAGTTAACATCACCAGTGTAAGTACCTCTTGTTTACCATATTTCGTAGGAATCTGTCTATTGTTTCTTCAAGTATTACACAAAAACCTTATTAATTCATGTAGCGCTATATTCCAAAATGACGTACAAAAATTGTTGTTTTGTGGCATATACACTGAAGAGCCGAAAAAACTGGATCAACAGCCTAATATCGTGTAGGACCCCCGCGAGCACGCAGAAGTGCAGCAAGACGACGTGGCATGGACTCGACTAATGTCTGAATGTATTCAGGAGACAATTCACACCATGAATCCTGCAGGGTAATCCACAAATATATAGGAGTGCGAGGCGGTGGAGATCTCTTCTGAACAGCACATTGCAAGGCATCCCAGATATGCTCAATAATGTTCATATCTGGTGACTTAGGTGGCCAATAGAAGTGTCTAAATTCAGAAGAGTGTTCCTGGAGCCACTCGGTAGCCACTCTTGACGTGCGGGGTGTCGCATTGTCCTACTGGAATTGTCCACGTCCGTCAGCCCGCACAATGGACATAAATGGGTGCAGGTGATCGGGCTGGATGCTTACGTATCTGTCACCTCTCAGAGTCGTATCTAGATGTATCAGAGGTCCTATTTCACGCCAACTGCACACGTCCCATCCCATGACAGAGCCACCACCAGCTTGAACAGTCCCCTGTTGACATGTAGGGTCGATGGATTCATGAAGATGTCTCCATACCCGTACACGTCCATCTGCCCGATACAATTGGAAATGAGACTCGTCAGACCAGGCAACGTGTTTCCAGTCATCAAAAGTCCAATGGTGGTGTTGGCAGGCACAGGCGAGGCGTAAAGCTTTGTGTCGTGCAGTCAACAACGATACACGAGTGGGCCTTCGGCTCCGAAAACCCATATCAATGATGGTCTGTTGAATAGTTCACATGCTGGCACTTGTTGATGCCCCAGCTTTGAAGTCTGCACCAATTTGAGAAAGGGTTACACGTCTGTCACCTTTAATGATTCTCGTCCGTCGTCATTTGTCCTGTTCGTTCACAATATTTTTCCGGCCGCAGCGATGCGGAAAATTTTATGTTTTACCGGATTCGCGATATTCATGGTACACTCGTGAAATGATCATACACGAAAATCCAAATTGTATCGCTACCTCGGATATGCTATGTCCTATCTCTCGTGCGCCGACTATAACATCACGTTCAAACTCACTTAAATCTTGATAACCTGCCATTGTAGCAGCAGTAACCGATCTAGCAACTTTGCCAGACGCTTGTTGTCTTATATAGGTGGTTCCGACCGCATAGCGTTTCTCTGATTGGTTCCATACCTCTGTTATTTGCATACGCACGCCTATACCAGTTTTTTTGGCCCTCCAGTGTACGATGGTTGAAACAAATACTGTCAGCATACAAAATGTGGTTGAAATTCATATATATATATATATATACAAAATAAATCCAAAATATCAGTTTGACCACTATTTTGAAAATAATTGTTCAATCAATTTTTATTGTATAAACTTACATGGTCTACAATAGTACTACTTGGTTGCCAAATTGGTTGAGTAGTTTTCGAGATATAACGTAAAAGGTTTTTCCCTGTGGTGGTGTCTTCCAATATGGCAGTCCAACAACAGTATCCACCTCTGAATTTAATGCTTATACCTTGCGCTGTCAACATACAAAATTTGGTTTATATTGGTTAAATGTTTTCCGAGGTATGGCATATCACCCTAAATTCTAAAATCTCCACCATTTTGAAAGTCGTCACTATACGTGGGGTAACTGTAAAAGTCAGGTGTCCCTTACTTATACTATATCTGTATAAAGTATGGTGAATTTCGGTTCACACATTCAAAAATTGAAATGGGCGATACAAATGCACAGATTCACACTCACACACATACATATACACAAACACACAGAAAGGAAAGTGATCTAATAAGCCTTTCTTTCCTTCGGAAAGTAGGCTCAAAAGGAGAGATGAAGTAAACGAGACCACAACGCATAACACTAAACCATTAATTATTAACTACCAGGGAAACTAATCTTAAAACACATAACTTAAAAAAAAAATCATAAAAATTTATTTCAATGTACATAACATTATGTAACACTCCGATACCAAAATCCCTTTTCTAGAGTTCACGAGTGATTCACAATCAATCAATATTATCCCAAATTTTATACACGTCTTAAAATCCTATAATTAAAATTATAATATATCCCACAATATTATACATTTTAAAGTATTTCTTCACGCGAATTTATTGTGCCTTTAACCATTTGGTGGGAGATTGTGTATTTTCTAACAATAAAGGGACGAAGGATAAACATTGACATATCTTGTAAGTAGTTATAAATAGCTTATTCGGGTGCAAGTTTCTATTAGTCGAAGATCGGAGGACTCGCCTGCCATGACATCACAGGTGGCCGCGGCCGACCGAAGATTTAAAATTTCCTCTTTTTCCATTAAAATCGTCCATTTGGTTTTCGAAGATACCTGTTTTGCCCCAAAATTTTCCTTTTCCCACCGATCCCACGAAATTTCCAAAAAGCTTGTGAAAGAAATGGTTTATGATCAATACGGCTTATTGACTGCTCAATGTGGTTGAGGCATCCCAAAAATCAGAATAACGTCAGCCTTAATAAGCAGCCAATAAAAAAAATTATAAATAAAAAAAAAATTATTTCATAACTAAAAAATTAAAGGTTAAGTATGCAGTGTTATATGTCACCAGACATGACTTTTTAAGGCAAATGCGATAACGTCAAAACAATTATCATAACCAATGACAGGACCACCATATTGTATTTAATAGGTATGCCCCCCAGAAACCACATACTAGCCCAGCACCCTATCTTACCAAAACCCCTCCCCCTCCCTCAAATCCTCATCTTAATCACCTTTCAGTCTCAAGGGGCCACACTGATCGCGTCTCATCAGGGTGAACTAGGTTCGATTCACGAAAGGGTCACTCGCGGATTTTCGAATATGGAAATCCTGCCGGAAGATGATGCTGGTCTGTGGGTTTTCTTGGGGATCACCCGTTTCCCCATCCTTACATTCTGGCGCTGCTCCATACTCACCTCACATCACCCTCACCGGCTCTCAAGACCAGATGTTAAGAGCTGCGCAAACCTCTCCAACTCTCAGTCACGTAATCCCCCCTCCCCTTTATCATTGCCCATTACCCCTTCCTCTACACCCTGCACACAAACAACACTCCTCCAATCGGAAGGTTTTTACTTTGATAACAATTTCTAAAATTTAATGCAATATATTATATGGCCCCCAAAATGAGAAATAATATTGAAAGGATTAATGCATACACCCCCCACCATCCATCAAAGACCATTCCCCCCATTTCCAACTATCATCATATGACTTTGAAACACTCCACCCCATCCTTCCCCAACCATTCCTTCCCCCTACCAAAACTATGAAAACCTGTCATCCCACATCCATGAAACCTTTCTACGTTGTCAAATCATCACCTCACAAAACCGCCTCTAAAAGCATCGAATTCCTCCTTCCCCTTGACATGCCATTTGTGAGCCAGGCCAGCGACTGACCCTGACTAAACAACACGAAACGATAAGACAGCTAGGTGTCGTTATATTTATAAGTAATTAAAATTTATTGATTCAAATTTATTTTATATAATGTTTGAAAAATTATCAAAATTTAAAAAATGCAGGTTATTGTATAGAACATAATTGTTAAAAATTTAATCGATGTAGAATTTGCCTTATATTGTGGCAGTGGGTAACATTTAAAAAAAGGAAAATATCTCATTGAGTCACATGCATTTGAACCCAAAACTCTTTGACCATAGGTTTCACGCACTTTAACCACTCAGCTGCAGCAGCATAAATTTATTTGTCTTCCAAACATACTGGTCAAATTCCTTAGTAACAATAATTATGTTACTAAAGTATTAAACATATTGTAATATTATTTTTATTAGCATACTTTACGAAGAAAAGGAAGGCTTATGAGATCACCTACCTGTCTGCATGTCTGTGGACGTGGCGCGTATGTGGGTTGTATATGTGGGTTTCTGTATGGGTCTGTGCATTAGTGTGTGTCCTCCTCCCCTTCCATTTTTGAACGCGTTAACCGAATTTCACTAAACTGGGCACAAACTTAGTACTATGTTAGTACAAATAATTTTTAGAGTTTTTAGTAATGCCGGAACTTACTTTAAAAATGGTGGTAAATTTTAATATTTACTGCGATATGTCATATCTCGGATACTGTTTACCGATTTGAACCAAATTTTGTATGCTGACAGCGTAAGTTGTAAGCATGAAATTCAGAGGTGAATATTGTTGTCGGTCAGCCATTTTGTAAGATAGATCCACATGAAAAAATAAAGCTTTTACCTTATATCTCGAAAAATACTGAACTTATTTTCGCCAAATTTAACATGCAAGTAATCATATTACTGGCCAGTGAAATGAATAGGTTTAAGATAATTTTACACTAATTTTTTAAATAGCTAACATACAAATAGTTTATGTTTATTTGGTATTACTACCATACAGTTTTCCCAATTTAAACCAAATTTTGTACACTAACAGTATCTTTTACAATAATCGTATAAGCCAAACAACATCCACTTTAGTATGCAATTTTGGAAGATCGCTCCACTTGAATAAATAATGCTTTTATGTTATAACTGAAAAAAACTCAACCAATTTCCCCAATTTTTGCACATAATAAAAACTATGATAA
This sequence comes from Clitarchus hookeri, assembly GCA_002778355.1. Lineage (NCBI taxonomy): Eukaryota > Metazoa > Arthropoda > Insecta > Phasmatodea > Phasmatidae > Clitarchus > Clitarchus hookeri. Next base: position 2,133,232 of record NQII01000007.1, read on the forward strand.
TCCAGGTAAATGTGAATAATTAAACTTATTTGGGAATTATTTTAAAAATGGCAGCAATACAAATATTTTTTTATTAATTTGGTATAGCTACCATATAATTTTATCACTTTCATCCAAATTTCAGATGCTGACAATATCTGTTAAAACCACATATCAATGAAAAAAATTCACATTTGTTCGCTATTTTGTAAAACATCACTACAAGAATTAATTAGGTTTTTGTGTAATTTCTCGGGAAACAATTGACAGATTCCTACCCAATTTGGCAATCAAGAAGTACTGCCCCAGCTGTAATGTAAAATTACGTTTCAAGTATGTCAGATACTTATTTTGAAAATGGCGGCCATCTGGTTATTTTAGCACAGTATGTTATAGCTTCGAAAACATTATATAAATGCCAACTTACCTTTGTATGCTGGGAGTATACATATATAAAAACTTCAAATACGTCTACATGGAGTCTCTTTTGCCCTCCAATCTGTAAGATAGTGCCACACGAATAAATAAAATTTTTATGAGATATCTCGGAAAAATTGGCCGATTCCTAACAAATATGGCAAACTTTTAGTAATATGGTAGGTAACGTTAAATTATATGTTTAAGGTATGTCAAACACTTATTTTAAAAATTAGCTATTTTTGTTTTGTATGTGTATATCGTCGAAACCATGTAATTAATTCCAATGGAACTCTTTATGATGGCTGCATATATTACAACAATCATATGTGTACACAACATAACTTCTGTCCTCTATTTTGTAATACATTATCACTTAAAAAATTAGAATAATGTTATATCCGAAAAAAACAACCGATCCCTACCAAATTTGGCTAACAAATAGCACTATGGCAGGATATATAATCTGATAAATTTTGAGAGTGTCAGACCCACATATTTAAAAAAAAATGGTGGCCATATAAACATTTTGGCTCCGATTTTCTTATCTGTGAAGTTGCAAAACATTTTTCAATTTAACTTTGCATACTGACAGTATCAGTTATATCCATCAGAATTGTCTATACAAAGCTTCTTTTCTCCGCTATTTTGTAACATAGTCCCACATGAAATTATATAGTTTTTATGATGTTTCTTGGGAAAATATCATCCGATTTCTTTCAAATTTGATGAAGTTGTATTGCGGTAGGCTATATTAAGTATGTAAGTCTTATATTTTCTGAATGGCTTGAGTACAAACATTTTAGCTTAGTGTGCTATATCTACGAAACTATGTAAGATATATAAATTTAACTTTGTATATTACGTCTATGATATTAGTCGAATGAGCTAATATATTATCTTTTTGCCCTCCATGTATGAATATCGTCACATGATCAATGGAGGTTTTATGCCATATATCGAGGTCCAATCAAACGATATGCTTACAGAGATCCGTCTTTGTCGGATTTTTTTAAAAAGTAGTGTCAGTTGAGAAAGTTGAAGATTTAGTTATATCTGAGAAATAATTCGACTTATTTCCACAAAATTTAGAAAAAATATAACATATTTATCCCCACCTTCCCCATCATATACTCGCCATAGTACGACCTCCCCACCCTCCTCCTCAACATCCGCANCCATAGCACGACCCCCTCACCGTCTACCCGCATCATTAACCAATCGAAATAGTCTACGAATACGAATCGCGGTGCTAACCTCTTCGCTCAAAAACTTTGCAAACCTTCACAGAACATTTCATCCCTTACTGTCAATAACAAAGGCTCATGCCAAATGTACATGTCAAAAACCAGTAGCAAAACAGTCCTTAAAAATTTTCCTCAGTTCGTTCGTTCGCCTTATGAATTCAGTCAATTTTAATCGATCTGAGTACAGCATGACACAGCAGATCCTACAATAACCCTCCATCTGCACACACTCGCATAAATGTTATCTAAAACAGACTCTCGCAATAGATTATATACACCACGGAATTAATAAGTCTTTCAAAGAAGCAGAACGGACAGTATATGAAATGAAACTCACATTGTTATCTATAAAATTTAATTGATCTACTTATTATATACATTGTATCTTTCTAATTAATACATACTTTAGATCTTTACATTTTTCAAAAGTTTGCAGATAATATATAATAACCAATAGCCTTATGTTATAGAACACCGATCTCTCAGTTCACTAATATAATAGTAGAATATATCTCGTTAAAGCGCGAGAAATCCCCATCTTGTTGTAAATCGATTGTATGTCTAAGTCTATCAAAAAGTTCACTCGGGTCTTCGGGAAACATATAGTCACAATTCTCAGATTCTTTTGCCTTCTCCATTTCGCTCGTTGCAGCAAGTGAACGAACATTCTTGCTGTATTCTGCCTTCTACACACCACTTGTCAAAGGAAACTCGTTGGTAAAATGTGTGGTAACGTCGAGAAAATCTATATCATCTTCTGCACTATCACTGTCTTCATTTTCATTTTCATCAATTCTGTATTCATATTAATTTTCCCCAATGCTGTCTTCATGATCGTCTTCGCCTCCTGTTTTATCCTCAATATCAAGTTTACCTTTCACTGTAGGAGTTCCACGGTCATCATCAGACCTGACCATTTGAGATGGCCCATTGGTATGGTCAGCTCTAGTTGGAATGTTTTGCGAAGGTTTGAAAGGTTTTCCGAAGATTATGCGAAGGTTTTTGTGCGGAGAGGTTTAGTACCGAGTTTCGTTTTAGGTGACTTTTTCGATTGGTTGATGACATGGGTAGATGGCGAAGGGGACGAGCTTTGGCGAGTTATTGGAGAGGGTATGGGGGAAAAGTCAGGTGGTGGCTTGGTGACTTATATGGATTTTGAGGAGGGAGGGGAGGTCGTGCTATGGCGAGCATATGAGGGAAGTGGAGTGTTGATAGGTGTGATGAGGGCATGGGCATGGGTGATGGTGGGGGTATGTGTGTTATGTTAAGTCAATAATTAGCTTTGGGGGTAGGAAGATTGGTCGGTTATATAGCCAATGAATATAGTGTTGGTGGTTCATTCGGCTGCCGATTGTCATACCAGGGAGTTACAAGAATCGAATCCTGAGTGTCACACACATCGAACATGGTTTTTGCTTAAGGTAATTAATTTTTTCTCAATTTTTTGGTTATAATTTTGCAATTTTTTAAATAATTCGTGTTTAAGGTTAATGGGGTTAAGGTTAAGGTCGCCAACATTTAACATATTGGTCGGAGCCAGTCACGTTATATGTTTGGACATTTTTTTAATTTATTCGATTTTTAATTTTTTTAATGAAATTTTTGAGTTCAAGATTATTGGAGTTAAGGACTAGGTCACCAACATCCAACATGGGTTTGGAGTCAGCGATGTAATATGTTCCTAAACCTTTATTAGTTTCTTATGATTTTTTTCTTCAATTTTTTGTGTTCATTGTCATTGGGGTCAAGGACACCAGCATCAAACATGGATGTTGGAGTCAGTGATGGAATATGTTCCTAAACTTTTATCAGTTTCTTTCGATTTTTTACAATTTTTTCTAGATTTTTCAACAATTTTCCGAAGGAAAGAAAGGCTTAAGAAATCTCTCCTGTCTGTGTGTGTATGTATGTTCGTGCATGTGTGTGTATGTATGTTTGTGTATCTCTGTGTGTGTCTCTTCATGTGTTTCCCATACTTGTCAATTTTTTAATGCTTCGACTGAATTTCACCAAACTAGGTACACATGTAACATTTTGTAAGGACACCTGACTTTTATAGTTCTCAACCACGTCGGGCACTTACTTTCAAAATTATGGCCTTTTTAAAATTTTAAAATCTACAGAACAATTCAACAGATTTAAACCAAATTTTTATGTTGGCAGATAATTGTGTAAGGATAAAATTTTGAGATGGATATGGTTTTGGTTAGCCATTTTATAAGATAGCACCAATTGAAAAAATTAAGATTTTACATTATATCTCAAAAACAATTCCAACTAATTCTCACCCAATTTGGTATGTTAGTAATACTACAGTAGGCCACGTAAACATAAGTGATTGAACCATATATTATCTTCTTGTTTTTAAAATGGTGGTCATGCAAATGTTTTAAGTATATTTCGTATATCCGCCATACCATTTAACCAATTCCGACCAAATTTTGTATACATAAATTATTTATTAAAAACATCATATATTAAGAAATAACCACTTTCGATGGCCAATTTTGGAAGATAGTGTTCTACGAATAAATAAAGTTATTATGTCATACATCGGGAAAGAATTGACCAATTCTCTTCAAATTTGGCAAACAAGTAGTACTAATGCAGACTATGTCGAGTGGTATCGTTTAAGCATGCTGGACATTTATTTTCCAAATGGCGGCCATATAGAAATTTTAAGCATAGAATGTTATATTGTCGAAACCATGTAATTAATTTTAACTAAATAACTTTGTATGCTGGCAGTATATATTATAACTATAAACTGTATGTAAAAAGATTATCTTTGGTCCATCATTTTGTAAGATAGCACCACGCGAGTATACAAAGTTTTTTTTGTCATATCTCGGGAAACAATTTACAAATTCCTTTCAAATTTGGCAAACAAATAGTACTGCAGCAGGTGGTGTAAACTGGTATGTTTTATCTAAGTCATACACTTGTTTTCAAAATTGTGGCTATACATTTTTTTTAGTTTGTAATATTTTTTTTAAGTAACAAAATCCAACTTAATTTTGTATGCTGGCAGTACCTATTACAACAATCATATTTGTATATGCAGAGCCTCATTTATCTGCCATTTTATCAGATAGCCCTACCAATGAAAATTATTATTTTATCTCGTATCTAGGGAAACTATCAACCATATCTTACAAAATGTGGCGAATATGTACTGTAGTAGACCATAGTAATAAATGTATTTTATTAAGTAGGACACACTTATTTTCATAACAGTGGCTACAAAATAATTTTAGTTTTGTGGGCAATTTCTATGAAACCATGTAATCTATTTTAACTTAACTTTGTATATTGGCAGTATAAAATCATCGAAATTGCTACTATATTACTTTTTTATCCTCCATTTATGATGATCGTCACATGAAAATTATGGAGATTTTATGCCATGTCTCGAAGACCAATCAACCGATTTCCATCTAATGTTACACTGGGACATTTCATATATATTTGTACCAAATTGTGCACACCATAAATGCTACAGAAGACCTTATAAAGATTCATGAATTAAATATGTCTGATAGCAATGTTAAAAATGGCAGCTTCATTAATAATTTAGGTAAGTTTGACATACATACTAAGCAATTTAACCAAATTCAACCAACATTTGTGTGTAGACAGTATACATTGGAAGCACCATAATATATCCTCTTTTTCTGGAAATGATGTGCGATATCATCAAAAAGAAAATAAGGTTTTTTATGTCATACCTCATGGACCAAACAACCGATTTCCATAAAATTCTTCACACAAGTAGCACTATGGTAGGCCATGCAAACTTACAAGTTTTATGTTGCTTAGTCACTTATTTTCAAAATAATGGTTTTGTAAATATTTTAGGTTAGTAAACCATATCATTCGAAACATTAGACTGATTAAATCTGATGTTGATTCTCCGAATGTGACCTCCGTAATGCAGTTGATTGCACACTAGATCATAATACGGGGTTTTTTGGGTTCAAGTCCAGGGTAAGGAATGTGCATATTTGTACTCGTCTCACTATTGTTGCATAAGTTTCTGGTTTCGTTTCTAAAGTTATTGCTTTCAAGGAGAAGTCAAGTCCTTTTCACAAACTCAGCTTTTAAGAAATTATTTAAAAATTAATTGCACCCATGTTGAGGTAAGTAGGCTCATTAGTAATATCAGTAACTTTTTTGTATTTATAATATTATTTGGATCAAGGTCAAGGTCACTAGCACCCAACATGGTGGTTGAAGTCAGTAACATAAATTGTTCGTAGATTTTTAGAATAAATTTTTGATATTTTTGCTATTATTATTATCGAATTTTTATGTCTGGGATGAGTGAGGGTGAAGGAGGGAATTTTGAGATCGGCTAGAATGGCGGTGTGAGTGTGAGGTAATTGTTTTATATTCCTTGATTTTGAAAATACATTTTTCGATTTTTTTTTGCTATTTTTTTTATTTTTATGATTGGGAAGTGTACGAACGAACAAGGAAGCGAAGACACTAATTTCCACAGTTACACGTGATAGGCATCTGCTCCATCTCGTATTTGTATGTCAGCTTCCTTCCTGTCATGTACAGTCAGAGCTCGGGTGGAGGACGCAAATGACCGAAACTGTTGTAGTAGTCTGGATGTTCTCCACGTTTCACATAAGTTGTCGAGTGCGCACCAGGCCCGGCTGTCGTGTCCAGATTAATTATGGCATATTCATATCTCTTGGGCTTAGGGGGTAAAGCATCTCTCATAATCACCGCTCTAAAATTAGATTTTTTTTTTAAATTTGCGCGCAAACAGTTTCAAATCCATGTTAGTAAGCGGTCGTTTCGGTAGAGATTTCATTATTGGTTCTTCCTGCTGCATCGCTTTTGCACACTTCCGCCTCCTACTTGGTGTGGCCTTAGGTAGAGGCCTTGGCCCTTTTTTACCTATGACAATAGTTTCCATATTGGCATTGTGGCTTTGGTTCTCGGACAACTGCTTCCGTTCATTCTATGCTGTGTTGAAGGCTCGGACGATACCGCTCGTGGCTCCGATTATGCCCACGGGGGCCCCGAGTGCAGGCAAAATCAATAAAATGATCCACCTGTAGATGTTTTTTTTTATCCTGCATACTTTTCTTCCTTTTTCACTGTTTTTCGGTTCACTTGTACTTTTCTGTTGCTCTCTATACCTGTTCCCTTTTCAACCTGTGCCTTTCTCTTGCTCTTAACACCAATTCCCATCTTTACCTTGGCTTTCATCACATTAGATACATCCCACACTGCTATATTTTCTTCCGAGTCCGGTGTCTGATAATTTTCTTATCTCATCGGCCTTCTGTGCATGTATCTTGCCTGTCTGGTGTCGGATTTCCAGATCCTTGTTTATGGAGTAAGAGATGCCATGCTGCTTGCATGCCTCGTCCAGTGCATTGATGCCTGTGTCACCACATGACCGTTTTTTAGGTATCTTCGTTCCTGGCCTGCAGAACTTGTATCCAGGAATGTGCAGCTCTAATGGTAGATTGTTGATCAGCATATCGACACATCAGCATATCAGCATATCTGAACTTGATCTTGCCCCTTAGAAGCATCGCGGTGAACTGAGTGAGTAAATTATAAACAGTCTCCATTTATACTTTTTTTTGTTTCAGTTCCATTCTAGACTTGAAAAAGTACGGATGTAAAATACTAATGACGTGTTTACTTCACAGATTATGCAGAAACGAATTTACAGCCTTGCGCAGTGTGCGTCGACATGAAATAACGACTTGCAAGATGAAATCTTCAAGTATAGCATTTCAGTGCAAACTTTTGTCAAATAAAGTTTATTCGGAATTACATTTTGAAGATACATTGTAAAACTTGTAGCACTGATTCTGTGCAACTACAATCAGCACCACAGTTAGCACCTAACACAACGCATCGACTGAACGCACCATGCACCACACGCACCACAAAACTGCAACTGCAGTTAGCAGTATGTGCACTACAGTTAGCACCGTAATTAGCACCACATTTAGCACTGCACACATCGAAAGATAGTAGTGGTAACATTCATATTATCAAGAAAGATAATACTCTACCCAAATGCACTAATGCTTAAGATGGAGACATCTTCCTCGTATCACTACACAGAAGCCTATTTACGAATACAGTGCGCTGCATCATCGCGAGACCATCGAATTGGGGAAAACATACATCCTACTGAGCCTACCCGAAAAAGATAATGGCCTTCGGTTCGAGAACATGTACCTACAATTAAAAACGCTCCAGCAACCGAAATATCAGCGGCTGGCACGAGTACTGCGAGCTATGGATGACGTGGGTTATTTCCCTTGCAACGATAATGATGAAGTCGTGCCACCAAGTGAAGCATTTCAAAATTCTACATTTATCTTCGATGATATTGCCTGCGAGAAGCAAAAATGCATCCAGAACTACATTAGCATGGGACGGCATGCGAAGGGGGCTGTATGTGCCTCGGCCAAACTTATTCGCGCATTCCCAAACACCTGCTCTGAGACAATGCAAATATGTTGGTGTTGTTTCGAATGGACAATATAAATTTTATGTATGTTTACAAAGGTCGTATAAATATGGAAATGACATTATTGGATTTAAGCATATGCGTGCCTTGTGCTGGAAAGACAAGTACAGCTTTTTGACGATCTTTAAGGGCTGGTCCATATATATAATGGGAGGTACCGACAGGGATTCAATCAGTTCATCGTCGACCGTCGATAATGAGTTACAGTGTATCGAAATTCGAGCAAGGTAGCCTCAAGCTGTGTCTTGACAAAGACGAAGTTGGATGTAGTCTCGTACCAAGAAACGATGGAACCTGCGATGCTGGTAGAAGACTAATTCGAAATGTCGGCGAACCAGAAACGGTCCGAGGATGATGCTACTACCAATTTCGTCTTTGCAACTGGCAATGCTATCATCTCGGAATTGCGAAGTATGTTGATCGAACAAAACATATTATTTCGCAACTATCTGACCGAAATCGGGGCTAAGATGGAACGTGTGAAGACAGAGATAATCTGCGATATGATGGCCATGGACGAGAACATGACGAGTGTTCAAAAAAAAATTGCCGACAGATTGAATGTGGCATTGGCACAAAATGAAGAGAATCTGAAAAGGCTGAAAGATTATACATATCATGCATTGGCTACCTCGATTGCACATCTCGCCACGAAAACTGATATTCAGAACCACATCAGAGACATATTGGATGCCTGCAGCTAACGCCTGGGCAAGAACTAAATTCGTTTGGCAGAGATGCACGAATAAAATTATAAAAAATAGCAACAGTAACTATTTTTATACATTACGATGTCGGACATTGCTAACGACTTACATCGGACGATTCAGCCTGTTCCCTTGAAGTATTGTCTCTATAAGAGGGTCAAAATTTCCTGCGACCTTATAAATGAAGAAATTTTTAAGCGTTTTACTCGTCGTCTCGAAGTGCTCAGGGAGAGCAATAGAGCACCGGTAGTCGTGAAGACCCAGATAGATGATACTGCGGCGCCTATGAAGAAGCAGAAACATGATGAACAAACAGATTGGGACGATGGATCGGATGCGGATTTACCACATAAGAAAAAATTATGGAAGAGAGTCTTCAAACCCAAAGCTCTGGTTCGTCCCTACATGTGCTCGTACATATCTCGCAATAATGATACAACATTAAGCATATACAGGCATAATGATAAATGATTCCTTGGTTAGGATGAAATAGAATTTCTAACTGGTGGGATTATCCAAGTAGGCGATTAAAATACACATGGAACCCCCGGGCTTTATGAACTTCTATTTTGCAAAGAGCATGTATATTTTACAGAATCCGACCTGCTGGAATACAATACATTGCTCGAACTCAGGCATGCACTTTACCAAGATAATAATCCTCAGACAGGGACTTATAATTATGAAGATCATGCAAAATCGACATTCTCGCAGACCTCTTCAGTGACCTAGCACTGAAAAGTGGTGATAGACGACCACAAGAATACCGACTACGTATTCTGGGACGACCCGAACGAGCTGGTCGATAGGCTACAACTATTGCTTGCTTCACAAAGTGTTGGAAATTACTCTCACACTAACTAGATAATTTCAATCATCGAAGAACTAAAGGAGGGAGGCTATATAGATTGAGTCGATTGGGAATCGCCAATGAACTGCACACATCTGAGATGCAACTACCGTCGCAACAAGGTCGTGTTATGTAAGATAGACGACCTATTTCAAGCCGACCTCGTTGAGATGATACCATATGCTCGGGTCATCAAGGGCTACAAATACATGCTGACTGTCATCGATATATATAACAAATTCGCCTGGGCAAGGTCTGTCAAGTCGAAGAATGCACACAATGTCACCGAGGCCATGTCGGATGTATTGCGCGAAGGATGCATCCCGACTAATCTACAAACCGACCAGGGCAAGGGATTCTACAATTCAAAGTTCAAGGCCCTGATAAAGAAACATACCCTAAATCATTATTCCACATACAGCAATCTCAAAGCTTCTATCGTCGAGAGGTTCAACATGACTCTGAAGGGCAAGATGTGGAGGCATTTCGCAGCGAATGGCAACTACAAGTCGTTGGATATACATCAAAATTTCTTAAGCGAATATAACTCTACTGTGCACTCAACCACACACATGAAGCCCGAAGACATCAAGGACGACTCCATTCTTAGAGCCGTGTATGCTATTCCAAAGAGGATGGTCACACGCAAGCCTAAAGCCTAAAGGTTGGAGACCTGGTGCGCATCTCCAAACAGAAAGGAATCTTCGAGAAAGGATTTACAGCGAATTGAAGCCCCGAACTCTGTCGTGTGCGACCTATATGAAACTATGATTCGAGGACCTACTTTCTCGAGGGTCTGAATCATTTTTCCATCCATGGAGATTTCTACGGAGAGGAGATCCTGCCTACAAAGTTTCCAGATGTGTATTTAGTCGAGAAGGTGCTGAAATGATGTAATGGATGACCGAATGTCAAGTGGTGGGGTTTTCCAGCCCGCTACAAATCCTGGGTCTACTATGTGGACATCGAGTAGTGAAAACCGAAGTTTGCAATTAATATACCTTTTTATATGTGTTTACTCATTTTCTACATTATCAAATAAAATTAGTTTTTTAAAAATATATTGTATTTTATTTATTTAAAAATACTTCTACTTAATATAAAATATTTTAAATAAAAACAATTATGTTACAAATAAAACAAATCAAATTAATTATGACAATTTACGTACATTGCAGAAATGGTCAATGTCACCATTCGTTACAGGCCGATAGCAGGATGCATAATCGAGAAATTAGCACTACCTAAACAGTGAAAATAGAATCAAGTATGTAGGGCACCAATAGTACCACATATACATAAAAAAAACAATATGGCTGCCACATGGTGGCTAAATCGACAACACGCTTAGTGGCGATATCGATTATTACGAGGGTTATTCGGAAAGTAAGGTCCGAATTGCCTTAACTAATCGAATGTCGCGCGAACATTGTAACGTGCATGCGCACCGACTCCCGGCATGCCTTGCTCGTCAAACGACGCCATTTTCATTGGTATTGTTGCAGTGTGCTGTTTACAGTGTCAATTCAAAATGTTTAAAACAATTGATCAGCCTGCCGACTGTGAAATACGGTCAGTGATTCTGTTTTTGACAGGAAGGAACTTTTCAGCAGCGGATGTTCATCGACAGATAAGTTAAGTGTATGGTCCCAATTGCGATTAGTGACAGCAAAGTACCTAAGTGGGTGAGAGTTTTCAAGGACGGACGGGAAAATGTCCATGATAAACCGCGATCAGGCCGACCATCAGTGATCACAGAATATTTGGTCAAAGCCGTGGACGAACAGATGCGTCAAGACCGGTGATTTACAATTTATACTTTAGCATTGGAATTTCCGAATGTGGGTAGAACAACTTTGCAAAAATTTTTTCTGGAAATTTGCAATTTCACAAATTGTGCACACGTTGGGTTCCCAAGTTGCTTACTGAGGAACACCAAATGAAAAGAATGGCTTGTGCTCTTGATTATTTGAATCGATATCATAAGGAAGGTGATCAATTTTTATAGAAGACGAAAGGTGAAAAAAGCAGTTACAGACTGGTTATCCTCACAGGCGGCAGACGTCTATGACTTAGGCATACAAAAGCTTGTAGAACGTTTTGACAAATGTTTAAGCAAATATGAGTACTACGTAGGAAAATATAGAAACATGTAAGGAATTAAATAAATGTTTTTTTTTTTTAAATCTGTGATGGTTTACGTTTTATAAGAAATCGGACCTTACTTTCCGAATAACCTTCCTAAGATGTTGAACCACCTAGGTGTTGAAAATGAAAACATGAAATCCAAGATGGTGGCCTCCAACAATGCATAAACTAATGACAAATGAAAAATCCAAGATGGCTGCATAAGATAGAATGAGTATTAGAGTTTGGGGAGGGGGGTAGGGGGTTGTGGCCAGCCGACTAATACTCCACGATTATTGGTAGGGGAGCGGAATGTTCAGACAATGTGATTGATTGGAGGAGTGGCATTTGTCTGCCAGATGTGGTACTGGGGAAACCTGCAGAAGTGTTAGTTTTTAAAATAAATGTTTTAATAATAATTTTTTAATAAATCTTTAATTATAATTTGTTATACAATTTTTAGATTTTTCGCTATTGTTTTGGATTTTTGGATTTTTTTGGGTTTAGGACATCCAAGGTCATGGACACAGGGTCATTGTCAAGGTCACCATTATTCAAGATGGCGGTTGGGTGATGTCACAACATGATGCATCCATCCAAATTATGTTTATGTACAGAATGACATTGTTACTCAAATAACATTGTTCAGAGTGTACGAACTAAATAAGAGCCAGGCATTGCAATTGAGAATGCTTATCAACATCAATTATATTTATGTAAAAAAACTGTAATTTATCTCCTACGATGATTTGTTACTTATATACATAGCTCTTTATACAAACAGAACCAGTTGTACAAAAAATACATATTAACAACTTAAGTAGGTTTGTAAGGTTAAATGGTAGGGTCTAATTGTTATATTACATTAGTGAAGTGTTCGCAGTAAGATAAGCATAGCTATACTAAGATTTGAAAGGATTTTAGTAGTTTGTAGAAACATTTGAACAGAGTAGACACTTTAGGTAATGAGTGGTTATTATCAATACAGCTAATTTGCAAATAGTGTAAACTATAGTAGTGTTGTTATCTTGTTGTCCATATGTATGTTGTAAAATATTTTATTATTAATCAATTTAATTACACATGTAAGTTAGACGTAGATGTTCGTTACAGAGGGGCTACATAAATGTGAAGATCAATTAACTGTGTCATTGGGACGTTATTATGTGCACAACTATTTCATGTAAAGAACTCCGCAACATTTATACACAACTAACACATTGTATCTACAAACATTAACCCCAGAAGTACCTCGTAATCTTGCTCCATGAAGTCATTAACCTTCAACCTATGCTTTCTAATCCTACTCACCCCTACAATGAGCAATAACAGGGTCACACAACAAGTCGCCGTCCACAGCCAGCCCCGCCTAATATTTAGGGCTTATGCAGAAAATGTTGGCCAGACCTTATTCCCAAGACGACTGGAAGAAGACACTCAGTCCAATCTACATGCCTTCTGTACTACTCCTATTTTCTCAATAACTTGGGTGACGCCGAAACCAGGAGAAGAGCGACGGATACACAATATTTCACGCTTCACACTGCCCAGCGTGTGTTTCACTTGCTATACGGAATGTTTAATTAACACATACCAAGGACTGGCTGGAAAAATTTATTCTCTTATCTCAACATTCTCCATCTTCTACAACCTGCCCTTAACTCGAGATGGGGACATCTCGTCTCACTAACTTCGGGGGTGTTGTTACGGTTGCTGCACCAGCTATGCAGTACTCAGAGGAAATAATGCAGTCAGTGGCATCCTACTAACGAGATTGTGCCAACACGAGCAGCACTGCAAAAGCATAAACTACCGGCAAAAAAAATCTTGCAAATTGGGAATTATTAATTAGGTCTGGCTGATACCGAAGGACGGCCATTAGCAAACCATAATTTTGCCCAAGCCAAGCTGTAGGTGAATAGGAATGAATTACAAGACAAGTGGAGAGGGACCAGAAGAGTGGTCTGGGGATCCTAACCAGGAAAGAGGGTCTTTGTGGGGTGTCAGCGACACGAAGCAGATTCAAGACGGCAGGGCTCCAATCTCGGGATCTTCAGGGGCGAGTGCAAGGGGAAAGAGAGCAGTTCCCACTCCATCCTCACCTAACTTATTCCCACGACCAGTGGAGTTGTAACAATTATTCTTTTGTTATTAAATAGTATTGGTAAGCTTAAAAATTCTCCGAATCACCCTTCTCCTCCTGTCTTCCTTTAAGTTGGAATATCGTCCTGAGTGGCATTTGCAAGAACATGTTTTCACTTCATTTTAATAAAAAAATAAGGACTTGCCTATTTCTGATAATTGTACATCTACTACGAACCGAAACATTCACATATACACAGTACAAAGCCGGGCGATATAATAACGCACCATTTTATTACACTATATTTATTTTGAGGCATCACTACCTAAGGAACATTGTTGAGTTATAACTTAGTCATAGTTTTATTCATTTCTCTGATATAGATATACTTCTGTTATTCTGAAACATCAACTACATGGCCATATAATCACATAGACTTTTATTCAATAAAGATAACCATTTTTTGCATCAATTCAGAAAGTGGTGTTGTTCAGGGAAGAAATATTTAGTGAATGTTATATAAAATTTAAATTTTACATACAATAAACATTTTAGTTATATAATTTAGAAGAAAAGAAATACTATAGCTGAAACTCAAAGGAATGTTGACCAGTATACAACATTGAGAATAAAAAATGAGAAAGGGAAAAAAAATCTCGAAAATTTGTCTATGTACAGTGCGGTTTCTCGTCCATGGCAGAATGTATCGTACTGTGGGACACTGGCAACACGACCAATTTGACCCCGACATCTTGCGTCCAGATCCTGAAATTAAAATTTATATTCTGTTACAGATTGTGCGAAACTATAGATATCTATAAATAACATGTATTAATAACATTTTGCCATAATGACATCTAATAAAACTATTTGTTATTCCATGCCAAATGTAATATTGATTTCAATACACACATAAGTAGCAACCAAGTAAGCCGAATGTAATTTTTTTCTAATGTTATGCCTAACACTTTATGTATCTATTTAGAGAACACACACACACACACACATATGTACAATGTTAACCAGAATTCTTGTGCCAAACTCCGGGAGGTGATTCCTTACGAAAAATTATGTGGGGTAATAGATTGACAAACACTATCGTGTTGTGAAAATTATGGGAGGTAAGCAGCATGAATGCTAACATATCAGGAAGTACTTGAGATGGATAGACAACAATAGGAATCATGTTTTATTAAAGGAGATTGTAACTCTGTTACATTGGGTTGGTGAAATTGTCCCCCTTCAATGCCTAAGTAGGTGTTGTCATCCTATTTTAAAAAGAAACTTTGGAACACTAGGTGATAATGAAAAATTCGAGGCAAATTTTTCACACTCTGACAAAAAATTACACAAGGTCCTTTTGTCCGAACTAGCTCCAGTAAACAGTTTTTGAGAAAACTCCACCAAAAATTTCGAAGGTACCGTGTAGTCCTGCATGTGTAGGTAACACTACTGCCACCCGCGCCACACACGTTGCTGAGGAAACCGGTGAGGATGTAATCTGTGCGTGCATGGAGGTAAGTTTGGCTGCATGAAAGTCATGTGCCTGTAGCTGGTTGTAGAAGCATGGAATGTTTTACGCGGGTGTAACTAGACAACATGCACCTCGTGTATGCAGCAGCCTACATGAATGCAACGCAAACAGTTGAGCTGTACCGGCTGCACTATCTAGTGTGTCTTCAACCCTCCTGTGCAACATTTGCACGGCTCTATCAAAGACTGCGGAATGAAAGCTCAGCAATAGCGATGAGGCCGAATGCTGGAGCACCATGGACATGGCGAACGGCAGCATTTGACGAGGACATGCTTCGCCGTACTACATACTATGTACACATGTCATGTATTCTTCCTATCGGAACTCCGTTACTTATTCTGTACACTTTTCCTTCCTCAAAGTAACCAGTTCTGACATACAAATAGTGAAGCGCGGGTGGCGGATGTGTTGCCTACCCTCTCAGGACTACACTGCACCTCCGAAATTTTGAGTGGTGTTTTCTCGAAAATGGTTTACCGGAGCGAGTTTGGACAAGATGACGTTTTGTCTTTATTTTGCCATAATGAGCAATAATTTGCCTCGAATTATTTAAAACCGCCTAGTATTCAAATGCTACCTGAGAACATAATTTGACTTTTCCTACTTAAGCAATAAAGCGGGACAATTTGATCACACCCATTTAACAGATTTACAATCTTTATTTCATTAAACACGATACTGATTTGTGTTGCTTCATCTCAAGTACGCATTTAAAACTTTGATAATAAATGCCGCATACCTCCCTTAATAATCGCCACATGATAGTGTTTGTTATTGTATACCCCACCTTATTTTTCATAAGGAAAAACCTCCAGGAGTTTGTCACACGAATTGTGGTCAACATGTTATACACACAAAGTGTTCCTTAAATCTTAAGTATTAAGACAAACCCTGTCCACATATTCTTCGCTACAAAATTGAATAAATAACACACACACACAACTTTCCGAGCGATATTCGGAAAGTAAGGTCTGATTTCTTATAAAACATAAACCGTCACATATTTTTTCCAAAAAAAGTTTTTTATTTAATTCCTTACATGTTTCTCTATTTATCTACATAGTTTCCATATTTGTTTAAACATTTGTCATAACGTTCTACAAACTTTGTATGCCTAAGTCATAGGCGTCTGCTGCCTGTGAGGATAACCGGTACGTAGCTGCTTCTTTCACCTCGTCATCTGTGACGAAGCGCTTGCCTACCTTTAGGCAGCGGAACAAGTGATAATCACTCGGCGCCAAGTTTGGACTGTACGGTGGGTGGTCAATCTGTTCCCATCCAAAATATCGGTTCAGATTTTGGGCGTGAATTGCAGAATGGTGTCTGGCATTGTCATGCAGCAACAAAACTCCAGACATCAGAAGGCCACGTCGCTTATTTCGAATTGCACGTCGAAGTTCAGTCAGGGTAACGCAGTAAGCAGCTGCATTGATTGTTGTCCCTTGCTGCATAAAATCGACTAACACGACTCCATGTCTATTCCAAAACCTGGTTGCCATAACCTTGCGTGTTAAGATTGTCCGCTTGGCCTTGACTTTGACGGGTGATGTTGGGTGACGCCATTCCATTGACTGACGTTTAGACTATGTGGCCATGTGAGAAACCCACATCTCGTTCCCTGTGATAATCTTCTATAGAAATTGATCACCTTCCTTATGATATTGGTCCAAAATATCAAGAGCACATGCCATTCTTTTCATTTTGTGTTCCTCAATTAGCAGTCTGGGAACCCAACATGCACACAACTTGTGAAATTGCAAATTTCCAGAGACACTTTTGTACAAACTTATTCTACCGAAATTCGTAAATTCCAATGCTTAAGTTGAAATTGTGAATCGCCGGTCTTCACGCATCTTTTCATCCATGACTTTGACCAAATCTTTTGTGATCACTGATGGTCAGCCTGATCGCGGTTCATCATGGACATTTTCCCATCGGTCCTTGAAAGCTCTCACCCACTTACCCACTTTGATGTCACTCGTCGAATTGGGGCCATACACTTATCTGTCGATGAACATCCGCTGCTGAAACGTTCCTTGCGCTCAAAAACAGAATCACTGACTTTATTTCACAGTCGGCGGGCTGATCAATTGTTTTAAACATTTTGAACTGACACTGCAAACAGCACACTGCAACAATACCAATGAAAATTGCGTCGTTTGACGAGTAAGGCATGCCGGGAGTCGGTGCTCATGCGCGTTACAATGTTCGTGCGACATTAGATTAGCTACGGCGATTCGGACCTTACTTTGCGAATAACCCTCCTATAATATACTCACACAAGTTACCATCAAAAGTGCATCCCAAAGGTGGTACGCCCCTTTAAGTGACTGAGTGAATAAATTTTTACGGCTCTGAACATCGCGGCCCCGAGAGCTGATGAGGGTGAAGCAAGGTGGGTATGGAGCAGTGCTGAAATGTAAGGGTGGGGGAAACTGGAGATCCCCGAAAAAACCTGCTGACCAGCGGCATCGTCCGGCACGATTCCCACATGAGAGAATACGGGGCCGACCACGCCGGGAATCGAACCTGGTTCGCCTTGGTGGTAGGCGAGTTGTCCAACCAATAGACCACCGCGCCCCTCTCCCCATGAACTAAGAACCAAAAGACAACACAACTGCATATTCTACAAAAAGATTGTACAATAGGGTTTGTAATTTTTTCTATTTTTCGATATTTGAAAGGGCACAGCGATTGAAAGGTGCTAAATGGTGTTGGTAATTCATACGTAAAATTTTATTACGTTCTATTGAGTTTTATTGCCACCGGATTGCGATTAAAGATTTTAAAAAAAATTGTTTTTCGAAGTTCTTTATAAAAACAAATTATAATATATAAATACTTTATACAAGTGATTAGCATCGAATTTAATGGAAAATATACTATATTTTACTAATACTAAGCATGAAGGTGTGGAGAGGAGTGGGAGGGGGCATTAGACGCGACAAATGACATGCAATTTGAGACAATAACAACCAGTGTCGCTTGTCGCTAACTAGAGTGTGGTTGTTTGTTTTGTGTTTTCTCGTGCCTTTTAATCGTGCTCGTATCAATTGGAAATGTGCGTTGTTCGGTTATATATTTGATTTAAAAGACAATGTGTTACCAACGTATGAAGAAATCATGAAGTGTTATGAGTGGACCCGACACAAGATAAAACATGAGAGGGAATCTAAAAAAGAACCCACTTATAAAGAAATAGAGACTATTGTACTTGCAAAACTTATAGAAATATGGACTAAAGCTTATATTCCTACAGTAGAACAAAAACAAGTGAAAGCAATGTTACAGGCATATCATTTAAAGTGCAAAAATCTTCTCAAGTCTCACCCAAAAATGCCGCAAAACAAGTTGGAAAAGTTTCGTCTTGGAAGTAAAACTTTGTTTGATATTTCGGCTTGCAAGTGTCGGTATATTTCTAAATGTACCTGCCTTAAGCAGAAAAAAATACCTTTAAGAGAACAAAGCTTCATAGTTGACCAACGAACGACTAGAAAAATGTTTATAGGGGACATAGATGTTGTCACACCAAGCCTAATTACAGAAGCACTGAAAAGAAAGCTATTGCGACAAAAATCTCTGAGTAAACGTCAAAAAGTAGCCGAAAAATGTACGGAGGAGCTCAGCAGCACATCAGAATGTAGCCAGTCTGATTGTAAAGAACAAACCCAACTTCAGTTGCGGCCTTCAAATGCTAAACCGGATAGTAATTCCAATTTGCCAGTTGACTATTGTTTACTGTCAAAAACATGCGATAGTTATGGAGTGTCGGATAGGGCAGGGGCAGCCATCGCATCGGCAGTTCTTCAAGCATCTAATTCTCAAGTTATAGACAAAAGTAAGCTGCGTCGAGAAACGGAAAAAAAATAGAAAAGGTATAGTTTCACAACAAAGAGTTTTACAAATACCTGCATTGAACTTCGACGGACGAAAGGACAAAACTTTGATTATATCTGGAAAAAGTGGGAAAAAATACATGAAAAGCATAATTGAATAGCATATATCTTTGATTAAGGAACCTGAATCGAAGTTCTTGGGTTAAATCGCACCTACTTCTGGCAGTGTGAAAAACATAGAACAAGCAATTGCCAACTTTTTCTTGAAAGCAGATATATCTATAGGATCTTTGATGGCAATTGGGTGTGATGGAACCAATATGAATGTTGGCAAATACTGCGGTATTCTAAGGTTACTTGAAAAAAGATTGGGTAAACCTTTGCAGTGGATTATATGCTTATTACATATTAATGAACTACCATTCAGGCATATATTTCAACACATTGATGGTAGTACATCCGGCCAGCATACATTTTCAGGGACTATTGGGAAAGAACTCGAAAACTGCGAGAAAAAAAAAAAAACCAGTAATTCAGTTTCAACCTATTCCCACCGACTTACCAGAGATTTCTGCTGAAGATATTAGTACCGACCAGAAATATTTGTACAGAATAGTCGAAGCTGTTTCAACACGTATATTTCCTAATGATTTAGGGAACAAATCACCAGCAAAATGTCCCATGCCCAATTGCTAACGCGTGCCAACAGAATTCTCCGTCTGTATGATTCGTTGGACGTTCCCTCTGAAAAACTAACTACTCTTGCAACCTATATTGTCAAGGCTTACGCTCCGGTATGGTTTTCTGTCAAATCCCACCCCAGATGTAAAGATGGAGCACGACACTTATTCAAACTCATCGAGCAAACCCGATATTTATCAACAACTTTGAAAGCAGTTGTAGACCCAGTCATTCAAATAAATAGCTATTTCGCACACCCGGAAAATTTATTGCTTGCATTACAGACCGACCCCCAACCGCACATTTGTGAATTAGCAGCACGTCGACTTCTGAAAGCCAGAAGGACCACATCAAATCAGCTACCAAAATTGAACTTTGATGCATCATCATATTATGGCATTTTGGATTGGCAGGAAAATATTACTGAACCGCCAATATTAAAACATGTGAGCGAAGAAGAACTCCTGTTGTTTATCGAACAAAAATGAGGAGGAGAACTGCCTTTATTGCGTCTACCATGTCATACGCAAGCAGTCGAAAGAGCAGTCAAAGCTGTGACTGAGGCTTCAATCACTTAATGTGATAAAAGTGAGAGAGGAGGCTTCATAAAATCCCAAATAGAGTCACGAAAAGCAATGCCGAAGTTTGATAGCAAGAAATATTTTGCTGTTATTTAACCTTTTATTGTAATAATTATTTGTGTAATGCTTTAAAATATATTTTTTCTCGTTATCACTTTATTAAATATTTACTAAACTAACAATCTCAGTATTTTCAGTTTTTACATATCGTTGACTGGAGTGATTTCCTATACTATACTGTGAGACCTTTCTTGACGACTTTTTTAAAACTATTTTTAAATGGATCCGGAGGCAGAAGATGAATTCCGATTGCAATCGAACTTTATATGCTACTAGCTGACCCGGCAAACGTTGTTTTGCCATAAAAAGTATTTCTAGTTATTATAGTATTAGAAAAAAATAACTATAACTTATTGTAAGAGTGTGAGGATGTGGTATATAAGTGGAAGAGGCATGGAGCTCTGTGGACGATGACGTAATAAAAATTAACAAAACACCAAACATTTATAATTTTAATTCACAAAAATTTATTGAAAAATATATAATTATTTACGCAGCAAAAAAACAATATCAATTCCTTAACGCAGTAGAGTGTACAACATTTGTTGTCATGACATCTGTAGCTAATACAAATAAATTACTAATATCGCTATAAAAAAATAACGGTTGGTGGTAGAAGGGTGAAAATTTAGGAGGGTATGTATTTTTTGATGCCACACCATAAAAAAATAAAAAATAAAAATTTTGTTCAAAAAATAAAAAAAAATTGTTTGGGGGTGGCCACCCTTATTACTTAGGGGTGTAAAAAATATATATAAATCTATTCTCAGACCTACCGAGTATACATAAAAAATTTCATAAAAATCGGTCCAGCCGTTTCGGAGGAGTTCAGTGACTAACACTGTGACGGGAGAATTTTATATATTAGATTTGAAGACATCGTTTGGCACCGTTTTCTAATTGTGCCGGATGAAAAAGTGTTTTTTTTTTTTCGTACAAAAGTGACCCACCCTATTGTACAATTAAAAACTGGTAGGCTCTTTATATCAAGTTAATGGACAAAGATCTACTGCCAGTGTAACATCCATCACCATCATCAAAATACATCGTGACAAAAATTGGGGCTATAACCCTTGTTTTGCTGAGCATTGGGTGTCTTCGAGTGGTGGATTATGAAGTAACATGTTGGAATAAAAGTAAAAGTTTGGGTACGTCATTGTCCTAATCCCGACCATTTCCGAGGAATAAATGCATACAGTACACAACTACGAAGTACCTTGGCTGGGTACTCAGGCAATACAGAGTACACCTGCGATAATTGGAAGTTGTGTGGTACACTACATTAAGAGATAAACGCAAAATATTATTTCCCTGAACTGAACAATTAATTAACAGTGTGAGGTAAGTGTGGGTGGTATTCAGACATAAACTCTCACCCAGTTCTGTCCTATTTTTCCTTAACACTATCATGTTTCACGGGATGGTTGCTCATGTCCGGCAATGTTGAGAGATTTTGGCTGCTCTTAACAACGTGGTCTTGAGAGTCCGGCAATATACGTACCCTCACATCTTCGGCCTGCTACCACCACAACCAACCCATCTCCCACCTTCACCACATGTCCAGCCCGCCACCTGCTGTAACCTGCTAATACTATCTCACATGTCCCATGCCACACAATGCAAATACATAACATCGGCCACATTAAACGCCTTAACAGACGCAACACCCTATGTTGCACTTATCCATATTCTATCACCTACCTAACGGGTAAAAACACGCAGGTTTCATGCAGGTACCCAGCTTGTTGCCAATGCGGTTGCGACAATGGCGAAACTTACAACAAAATGTGAGACATTTCATATTTTACTCATAGTGTGTTATGCAGCCCATGCCATACCCAATGCCATTCGCTACTGTGACAGTTTGTGTCGGCGCACATCACAACAATTGTACAAAATTGCCACTGTGCACCACTACACATGCATTGACACATCTAATCATGGATTTACATACACTGCCGTATATCCCTGTTAGGCGTGGTGGCAACGCATATGACCCTACCAAACGATCGCACACAATACCGGACTGCACATTTATTCGAAATTGTTGCTTGTGTCGACCACTGATGGTGGCACATATATTGTGATCTGATCACTGATAAGTATTGTGGATGTTAGTGATGCCGTCCTTCGCAGACATCACCTCGACTGTAAACAGACGCGATAAAGCAAACATTGTTGTGGTAGTTTTTCATGTTGTGCGATTTACTGGTAACGCCGCCGCCACTTGTCTGGTGTTGACACTTGGATACTGGTCTACATGTACGATGATGAGCTCTTTTACTTCAGGTGTACGAAGTGTTCTAGATCGTCCCCGATCGACAGTATTATTTTTAAATTTCCCTGTCTCAGCAAGTCAGCGAAACACCACAGCAAATGTTTTATGGGACTATTTCAGTCTGTCTTGGAATGCCTCTTCAAACAACTGCTTCGCCAGTCTCCCATCACCATTGGCACATTCTTACTACAATATCATGTCCGTCTGCTCATTACATGAATAAACAGGCAATGTTTCAACGTCCACTTGAAAATAATCTACAGGAAAGATATTTGTGGTGTTAGAAACAGAACAGCCACTACCATAAACACCACATCGATGTTTTAGCATGATCGATTGGCTCGAACGGCACTGGATTACTTGTAGCATATATGGCATACCACAGTGTGATAGGAGCAGTGGAATAGTCAGGTGGAACATGCACAACTGCACCATCTGTATCCTGGCACAGCTACCAAAACGCCCCGTGTGTGCCCATACACAGCCAGGCATACCATGTGTTGCCTACTGGTAGGTACATCTGCAATGCAACAGTAATCCTACTGCACTATACATATCTCAGGACACCACATATGAGCTATTTTGACAAATCAGGCATTTTTTTATTGTTGTACATTACAGCATACTCATTAAAAAGTACACGTATGTACATGCGCACGAACAGTAAAGCCATATTAAACCAACGTACAGAACGACTTGTACTCATGTCATTGGTCTCAGCCATTCATAAACCTAAGATGCAGATGTGTCTACGACGAGGTTATTCAACGAGGGAGGCACTGGCTGATGTCAACGCAGTTCCATTACTGTTTACAGTGTTGCTCATGAGCGTCCTTCCTTGTAACACGACTGCAACCGAGAACACTGTGGTGGAACTGGTTGACAGACTACATCTGAATAACATTCATGGTTTACCTCACACCATTAATTCATTTGTCAGTTCACTGGCATGATAATATGTGTTCATCTGTTCGTGTAGTACCCATGCTATATCTGTTCATCTCAGGTGTACGGTGTGTTACCTACACACCCGGTCAAGGTATTTGTTATGTGTGTACTATATGCATTTATTCCTTGGAAATTGTTGGGATTAGATCAATGATGTACCAGACCTTTTTCATTTACATCCATCTGGTTCTTAAAAATCTGCCATATAAAACATGCTCAAATATCCGTAACACAAAATGTTCTGCAAATTCAGGTTTGCAACCCCTATTTTTGTCACTACATATTTTGCTGATGGTGCCAGACATTACACTAATAGTAAATCTTTGTCCATTAACTCGTTATCTAGAGGCTACATGTTTGATTGTCGTGAAGAACACATGGGCGGAGTTTATCTCCGCATTTAGGAAATATTCTGTTTATAATATGTATTCTGTTTATAATATGTATTCTATAAATATACACATTTATAGAACATTAGTATTAAAATTAATAATAATATTTAAAAACTATACTAAGCCGTGCAAACATTTTCAATCATAAAATATATCAGTGATAAAAATTTAAATAAAAAATGCAAAAAATTTACAGTAACACTTGAATGAAAATGTTTAAATATTAAATAAACACATCATATGAAATATATATTTAATATATAAGCAAAAATCACAATATGAGGATATGTGTTAAATAAAACATATTATGAACTGTATCTGCAAAGAAATTCAACTTATTGAAGTAAAGCAGTGGTGGCAATTTGGCAACAATGCGCGCCTTTTTTGTACTCGTTACTACTGTATTACAGTGAAGTATGCTATAAGGTATGTGAGAAGCACAGCAAAACAGCGAGAGCATATCAGGTACACTTACGATTAAAATACTGCTATAATAAATGTTTTAAGAGTACCAAACTCTACATAAAATTCAATGTAGCTGCAAACCATGTAGTTTGTCAGTTATATCGTAAGACACAGGACTGAAGTTTCAGGATGGGGAGGGCAATCTTGTATTTCATAAAAATAATGTTCTTTGGAGACTGCCAACTAGGATGTACGAAAAATTCGGGTGATGTGAGATTCCAAAAGTGTATGCGGCCAAAATTGTATAAACATGTTCTCCTTTCTCAATCTGTTTGAGACCACTATTTCGGGGGGTAAGATGGGGATGCTTATAAAAACTCCGGAACATATAGTTCTTGCTTTTATAATAACAAAAATACATGGGGTGTGGCTGTGTCGGGGACACTGTCGTTTGTTTTGCGTAAATACTTCTACGTTTTGACGTTCCCGGAACCGCTTCACTCTATTATATGGGGTTCCACGGGTATCACTGGATTGCTCTTGAGAATATATTTCCAACCGTATACGATTTTTGTATTTCGACTTGGCTTTTTGACGAGTATAGGCCAACATAGTGTTAAGTTTTTAATTTTTTTTTACTTTAAACACATACAATTTCATTATAACCACGCCACACAAATGCTTTAAACACTCAATCGATTGACCTTGATGAGAGTTGTTGATTAAAACTTAAACGAGCGTCGTAGCTATTCCACGTAAAAATTTATACTACGCGGAAATTATGAGACGCGGCGAAACGAACTCAAAATGGCGGTGCCACCACCCCCGCCGCGCATGACACTTCGCAGTCCTCACTCAACGTAACAAATTCTTAGATCCTTTGGCAATCGAGTGGTGTAATTGAATTTTAGATGTATTCGATCGATTCGGAGCTGCAATGGCAAAGTGTATCCCCCGATTTTGTTATTAGATTTTCTGGATTGCCCATTATGGTTGCAAATTTAAAGATGTATTCACGTCAAAGTTCTACATGTGCAGTCAATATTTGACCATCAATGTAAACTAGAATGAAAGTTACTAATAAAAAAAACGAAACACAAAATAGATATTTGTGAACTTAGGAAGATGCCCCATCCTGCCCCATACATGGGGAAAGATGGGGCATGACTTGGGACAAGATGGGGTACAACTATTAACATGTGTCACATACATAAGCAATGTCCACATCTTCATCGTCCTTTCCAGCACATTTACAGTTAGCTCATCCTTGATATTCTAGACACTTATCCCACCCTTCTGTTGATTCAGAGAATAAATGACCACAAAAAATATATTGAGCATCGTCACTTTATTTCACTACAGAATCTTACTTCGTTTTCAGTTGAAGGGTGGGCCCACACGTCTTATGTTTCAACACACTATGCTCATGGTTCAACTTCTTCGTACGAAAACAATCAGGTTTTTCCATTTGAGCTATCAAGTCATTTCTGTATGGTGATTCAGTTAAAACAGCAGTTTTCCCACAGCGGCGACTACTTGGATTCGCTTTCTTCTTGCCGATTGGAGAACGAGCAGCTAAGAACAACGCCATCATTATTTAGTTGAGGTTCTGAAAGTTCTGAAATGATAGTTTATTACTTGTCTTCAGGGGAAGGTCTGTCAGTAATTTTGGAAGGCAAATAACCACTAATCTGAAAGACTTCATGTTCTATTGGACATATGCCTGTGGCTTTTAATCCATTGATGGCTGTTGTCATAGTGGCTGCTCGTTGAAATACATTACCAAACAATTTGGTGATCTGATACATGGTGACAACACGCCCTGGATTTGATCACAACCAGTTGTTAACCTAAACTTCATAATAGGTGCTGAGTGGCTTCGTGAATGTTACGTCCAGTGGTTGGAGGTGATGGGTGCATTGTGGCAGGAAACAGAGCAAGATAACCCCGTTTTATCTTGCCAAATTAATGAGTTCAAAATTTTTTTGCGTGTGTAGCATGGCCATCGAATAGAAGTAGAACATGGTTGTCTTTGGAGGCGTGCGTAAGCTGCACAAACAGTTTGAACCACTGGATGAATATTTCAGACTGCATCTAGCCTGAAGGATGACATTCCGCCCAAGTTCCAGGTGCATAATCATCAACAAATTCGTCCTTAATCCTCTGCAGAGGAAATATCATGATCGGTGGCATATAAGTTCCTGATGCACTAATGCAAAGTTCGACAGTTACTGTTTGCTCTCTCTCTGCAGATATTAGAGTCCCAACTTGTTTCCACCCTTTCGCAGATATAATTTTCTATTTTGACTTTGGCACTGAGGACACACTTGTTTCATCGCAATTGTACACTTGGCTTTGAGTAAATTTGTATTTGTCATACAGCTGCCCTAGTAGTTAAAAACATATAGACATCACAAATTTGTTGAAGTCCATATCTCTCGCTGCGGAAGAAACTTCTGGTTTTCCAAGAGACAAGTCTGGATATCGCTTCATAAAACATTTAATACATTATAAAGCAGTTTCTCCTTTTGCTTTATCAAACATGTGAGTCTTGTAATTTTTCAGAGCTAACTGAAAAACCAGTTTTCTTATATCAGCAGTTTTTACAGAAAACAACATGCTCTCCATTTATTTAAGGTAACCTAATAGCTACTCTTTCTCTTCAAATGCAAAAAAAAAAATAAAAAATTGATTGAAGCAGTCACAAACTTTGTCGAAACAGAGCCACCTTTCTATCCAGTGTTGTTTGTGGAATGTTGAAAGCAGCAGCTGCCTTACGGAAACCCATGATATTTTTGCACAACTTCTTCAATAGCTTTTCGCATCGACTCTTTGGACCAGCTCTGTCGTTCTGTCTTTCTTTTATACGTCTGTACCATTTTGTCTGAAAAATCTATATATTAGGGTCTATATTAAAATGCCTAATATGTAAATATAATGATTTTTTTTTTAATTTTTCCTCGGCCGAGGGTAATTTTACGAGAAAAATAGAACAATTGTAGGGCCACAGTTGTATAGCGGCTAAAGCACTCGCTTGCTTCCCACTCAGGTGATCTGGGTTCGATTCCCAGTGGGGTCACTTCCAGATTTTCGCATGTGGGAATCGTGGTGGACGATGTTACTGGCCAGCAGGTTTTCGCAGGGAACTCCCATTTCCCCCGCCCTTGCATTCCGGTGTTGCTTCACATCCACCTCGTTTCACCCTCATCGGCTGTCAAGACCATAGATGTTTACGAGTCGTGTAAATCTCTCAACTCAACTATAACAATTGTGGACTAAATAAATAAATGTATCAATTACTAATAGAATTCCATTAATAGTTAGGCCCTACATAGTTTTTTTCAATCAATAATTATATTGATACTGTAAATAAAAGTTCATACCTCTGAGTTAGTTCACAAATGCAATAGCGGCTTAATTTAGCTAACAAAATAATTACATCATGATAACCATAACAAAGCTTGTAGATTCACAATAAACAAACGTTTTATTGCATTAATGTTCTTGGTGAAATTATGGAACTCTACTAATGCTGCCCTCCTTTTTCACCAAATCCTTACAGGTTTACTTTGCAGGCCCAAACTTTGTTACGACAAAACAGTAGGCATAATTTTTAAATCTGAAAAAAAAAACACGCAAATGATTAAAAGCAAGTTTATAAGGGGCAAGATTGGGATGTCCCCATCTTGCCCCAAGTGGTATATTTAATCTAATTGAAATATAATATATTAAAAGTTTTATCTATAAATTTCGTAATTACTTAAATAAATAGTTTGCAAAATTATGTAATCAATAATATACAAAACAAATATATTTGATATTGTAGCTTACCTGTTGGCCTTGCCAAAATGAATGAAAATAAGATCACATCAACGAGAAATGGCAAAATATCCACCCCATGCTACGAAATGCTACAGGCGAACCGTTTCATAATGGGGGCTGAGCAAGTGTTACCCTACCTTGCCTCACGAACCCATCTTGCCACCTGTTTCCCTATTTGATAAGTAAACAATCAACCATGTTGTCCATGTGTTGGACGAAACATCATGGAAATATCTTTAGCTAAGTCATAGCAAGCTATCACATTCTCCATGGTAGTAACACACTGGAATCGCAATTAGGAGAACTTCGGTTCGAATCAATATGTAACCATCATGAATTTCGTTTTCCATAGCTTTTCAAAATCCCTCAAGGCAAATGCCGAGATGGTTTGATAACACGCCACCGCTGATTCACATCCCTTTCCTGATTTTCCAAGCACTTGATTCCGTCGACCTCTGCTGATTTCACAGAATAAGGTAGGGCGTTTAAAATGTTCTCTTTTCCTCGAAGTAAAGAATTACATCTTTTTGTGTTAAAATATCTATCCAGACACCATTCCACTACTACAAAACAAAATTGGTTATAAAAGCTGTTATAATTTTGTTAGAACATGATTAACGTTAATTTATTATTTCGTAATATTTTGGTTTGCTTTTTGGTTTGCTTTGTTGCCAATCAACTTGAACTGCATGGATGCCTCTTCAACTCTGACTGTCCTCTCTGGAATATATGACAACCAATTATCTCAAACCAGTTCCTCATTCACCCTTGTCAGTTACCTTTATGAAAACAATACATTAGATCTCACATTTATAATTTGATCGAATAGAGACTATTGAAGTTATATATGGATTATGCTGCATTTTAAAATAGCACAAATTCTGGAATTTATGTTGTTTTACAAAAAAAAATTCATTTTCTTCAAACCAAAACATTACTCACATGTAACAAAAACAGTAAACATACTAAAACACAAGGGACAGAATCAGTATAGAACGAATTATTTTTTAATAACTGAGAAAATAGCAACTAGAATTTAACAGAAGCACTGTGAGATTAAATAAGCAGTATCATCATTCTGGTTAGAACTCATGCTGCAGATCACTCCCCTCCAACACTTAACTAATAAAATTTCCCAGGTCTAAGACTAACGGAGACTTAGAAAACGCCCAAAATAGAGACAAAAATAGCAATTTAAAAATTTAATTCACCATGCTCGAATGTGGCCATCAGCCATTATCCGTTATTCGTCATGTATAAATACTATTTGTGGAAAAAAAAACATTGTATTTCAACGCCCCTTAGGGTAGGAAGCGTGTGTATTACATTTCCCATTATCATTTTGAGTGTTAATTTTTAATATGAAACTATTTGTTATCCATCGTGCATTACAGTTATTTAGTTATATATGCAACAACACTATTTATATTGACGCAGGTACCGCCACTGTCAAGGACATGGTGGCTTATCTGGTCAGAGTTAATGTCCTCCAGGCACCGACTAAAAAGTGCTTGGAGGTTGCGGGTATTATAATGAGGTAGACTATCACTGTTGTATTTTGAAGTACGAATATATTGTCTCGTATATATTCACAAATACACAACATCAAAACTTTCGAGGTGCGGTACTGTCATAATTTGTTTACTCGTATTCACGGGGCGAATTCGTGGTTGAGTGGGGCTTCTTTGGACGACGAATTCTATACTTAACTCAGCGGTGAGTGTGGGTAGGCTGTCATCTGGGAATGAGTTCCAGCGAAGTGGTAGGCCGTGGAAGCCGGCC
>NQII01000007.1:2169056-2286921 GCA_002778355.1 Clitarchus hookeri
ATATATATAATTCAAGCCATGACTTTGAGCTTAGTGCTCTTGTCATTAGGTTAATCATCCTCATTATATTCATTACAATCGAGATGGTCAAATACATCCTGTTTTGGAAATAGTTCATTAAAGGTATAAGCTACCATTATGTCTGGTGAACTCGTCAGTGAAAGCATTCTTATTTATAATGACCATATTCACATTCATACCGTCGATGGTGATTTAGCGATTCACAACATCCTTAAACCTTCAATTTAGGTTTAACAGTTATAAAGAATAATTTCCTATTAAATTTAAATAAAGCTGATATTGATCACATGCGACATTTGTTTGAGATTATATCTCCGGTGGTGGACCCATCGGTCAAATATTACGACTACACCTTGGCAAGTACTTATCAAACAAAATTAGTGAAACGAACACATGATATCGACGAATATGAACATCTTCGATTCACGGGCCATGAGAATTTCAAATTCGACTTCCACAATGGTGCCACTGCAGCACAAGAAATTAAACGTCAGCGGACCCCGCCACAAAATAAAAACATACCAGCGAATATGATCCAGATATCACCCGAGTATCTAGACGAATTCTTAGCGCAAACACCTCTGTCCTTCGACTCGGCTTTGTTTCAATCAGATCTTTCGGTCAGCGCATTGGAGGAACTTCTGAATAAAAACCAACGTACCTCGAATTATATACCTAGTAAACAACAATTACTAACACAAGAACCAAATACATCGAGTTACATACCTAACAATTTCATATCCAACGACCAAAATACACCGAGTTTTATGCCTTATAATTACATGCCCACTGAAGAACATATTTTAGACAAAATGAAAGAGTGGTACACAAATAAACCAGGTGGTAGGCATGATATGACGTCGAATAGAATCGAGGAATGGATGCTTATGGTTGATACACCTAATATTTCCAAACAAACCATTATTGTATTATATAATAGTGGTTGTGAATTACGATGTTATTCCGAAGAGCATCTAAAATCGAACTTGTCCAAAAAGGGCGTCGAATACCGCACTTTAAAATATCTATTTTCGATGCTATGTGATAGACTTAATGAAATTAAACTCAAATACAATATAAATTACCAAGATACATATATACTAAGAATATTGTAAACATGACTGATGAAATCGTCGGGGAAAATGTTTTAATTTTCAAAAAACAGAATCCGGGTTTTTAGTTTCTTCCCTAGGGCAGTTATTAGAAAAGTCATCAACTCATTTGATATGGTGTTGACAGTATTACAAAATGTTATATTGTTTAATTTTCATCTAGCTGATAGCGAGGACGTGTAAGATTTGAGGTAATTTGAAAATTATGAACACATACAACAGAAACTGTCATCAGGCGCAAATTTTTAAACCACGATGGGTAACGAAAATTTCACATTTGATTTTCCAAACGGACAGATACACCACACGGCCAAACGACAAATGGTCGAAAATTCATTCAGTACGAATACACAACAGAATTTTACATCGTCTATGGAAACACCCAATTTCGATTCCATACAGATTCCACATTTACTAGATGTGTCCTCTATAGATTTTAGCACAATGGAAATACCACCCCAAATACTTCAATCAACTTTAACACTATCAATGACAAATAAACCTCAACTACAACACTTGTCTACACCCCCAACTCTCTTACATTCGATTCAAAATACTTTACCTGACATAATGGATCTTTTAAATTTTCAGTCTCCAAAAAAGTTATGTTGCGGTCAACAAACATTATCAGACGATATAATTTCAAATGCCTTACAACTTTCAAATATTAGTGGAGTAATTAGGGGGAGTGGTAAGGGAGAAGATCTAGCTCAGGTAAATAAAACAAACACTTGCGTCGAATTCGGCCCAACGACTCAAATTCAAATAAACGTTCTCGGCGTGAATTTAACCTTTATTCCACAAGTTGTCACATTACCGGAAGAGTTACAATTCGCCACGCAAGAAGAAGATAATTCTTCACCCGCTCCAGATCCACCCGCCCCATCAGAAGAATTCACCATAAATTTAACAAAGGAATGATATAAAATAAATAACACTCATAAAAATGACGAATTACTTTTTAACATAATTTTTTGCAAACAGTTATTGGAACGGAAATATGACGATGATCCAGTAGGTGCGGCTCTTCCTCTAGCCGGAACTCATTTCCATCAATTAGCTGCTCAAAAGAAAATCATCTGTGATATATGTAAAGAGCTAAAAACCACAATCGAATCTTACCAAAAAGCCAATTCATACTTGGGAAGTAAAACTTTTTGTAAAATTGGAAAGTTGTAAATAAATAGTTTGTTTGGGTATCGTCTCCTTGCCTCGAGCCAAGTAGGCGGGAATTTAAAAGACTTTGAAAACTCGATATACGATTGAAAGAATTTTTTTATATTTTTCGGAATTGTTTTTGAGGCTAGATCAGTTACATAACCATTTGAAAACTTTTCTGCTTAATTAGTACCCTCTCTATACTTTCGCTCATTATATTTAGTATTGAATCTTTTGAAGGTTTTGCCTTTTTTAAATAAAATCGGAGTAAATTTTGTCCCGGTGCCGATAATTTGCATAAAGTCCACTAAGAAAACTCCGGCCAAAAAAGTCGATAAATATGAGTTTGAATTTACAGTATATTCCCTATATTCTAATTTTAACGTAGGACTAACTGGAATTATATTTTTTTTCAAAAGAAACCTCGTTGAAAGCAAATGCTTTCTTTCGTGGATCAAAATTCTTACATCATGACGTACGTTTATACAGTTCTATAAAAATATGTTTTGATATTCGAAACATGGCTGTAGTTCTCGCTTCTTATCGAGTTGTGTGAATAGAATGAATTTATTCGTACCGGGTACTATTTTATACTTTAGTTGTAGTGATGGAAATTCGGGAAAACGACAGAGAACGGGAAGGTAATCGAGGGTGGGATTTTCACAAATACCCGTTTCTGCATTTAAGAATTTATCGACATAGGAATAAATCAGACGACATATATTACATTCATAATACAAATATTTTAATTATTGATCACATTCTTTAAAGTATTAGATTTATCCATTTCGGCATTAATAGGCATTGAGTTTGTACGGGTGTACGATATAACCATTTTCGTTTTGCGCGCATTCGGTTGCAGGCAATTTATTTGAATTTTCGAAAGACCATGGTCGCATTTGATTATTTTTGGTAGTTTGTAATTGCAAACACTGTAAGCATCGTCCGCGTAAGGTAATCTGACATTGTGTAACTTGTTGATACAAACATTACTAAGGTCCCGCCCCAGCTGAACAGCATCATTACTCGTCTTACACAAGGTGCCATCAAAAATAGTATTCTTTGGGGAAAATTCCAAACTCCATTTACGATTATGGCCAAATCTCAAATAAACATTTTTAAGTTTTTCCCTTTTATCCCTAATGTTCGTACGTCACATAATCTATTTGATTTGGGTTACTACACTTATTGTAAATTAATTGCAAACCATTGGAAATGTCTAATTTCGGGGAGATTGATGCAAAGTTTATTGTATTCAAATCATTGCGCAGCTGGACTTTGTAATCTATCCCAACATTGATGATTTTTACCGAAATTTTTTGCATGTGACTACACTTGAACCATTTTTGTTGCTCGAAATTCCACCCTATTTCGTAGGGTATTTTGTCAGATTCGCCAATATAGTTCGCTTTGATTTTCGAATTTTCCGCATTCTCTGAACTTGCTGCAAAAAATTCATACAGGCAATATGTGCACGTTTTACAAAGAGTGACAAATTGAAATTTCTCATGTTTGAGTAGATTCAGCATAAATAGATCTTTAGCCGATTTAATGGGATCATATTTCGAAATTTTTGTATTTAGTAAAAAATAATACACTAACAATATTACAACTCACAATACAGCTTTAATAATGAAGCTAATCGAGTAGGAATATATCAATGTATTTTTCTTTCATATAAATGTTGTTACGAAAAAAAAAATCGTAATCCCAGCTACTTTCAAAGGCAGTGAATTTGAAATATACTGGCCAATATTGGTTGTTTCAGCAGGAATAAAATCGTCAAAATGACAATCCACATAATAAGGTAAAAATAATCAAATGTATTTTAATATGTATTTAATAAAATCCTATTTTGTAGTTCGGACTCGATTGTTTCCAGTTCAGAAGGTAGGTGTACTATATTACCCAATTCAGCCACATAAATAAACCACGATGAATCTACAGAGAAAACCAAGTCTACTACTCTAGTCAAGTGAAATTTATATTTGAGATACATATCAAACCTTTTCAAACTAATCAATTTCCACACAACCTCATTCATGCTTTTATCCAACGTATATAAAACTTGGCCAAAAGATGTATACATTTGTAGTAAATATGTTTAACCATTCAACACATAATTCAAGTGCTCGATATTGAGCGAAGATTTTTTTTACCAAGCATCTTTTTTTTTGTTATCGCACAGTGTCGTCAAAAAACCGAACCACGCCTGGTTTGGATGAAGATGCATAGTCTAAGTAAAACCAGACATTTTTGCGTAAACCGAGATCTACTTGCTCTACAAGTTCTGTAAAACGTTCAATAATCGCCAATTGACGATTATGGGGCATGTGAAAATAACAATCAAGAGGTGGTATGTTCTAGCTGCTGAAAATAACTTTTGCAATTTTTTGAATTTGATTGAATGCAAACATCTCGCGCTGGTTAAATTCTAATTGCATGTACCTACATTCTAGTAATCAACAATTTCCATTGCATGAAATTTATTGCTAGAAATGGAGGGAAAAAAATGCGATCGTCATTGATAAACACTCGTTTGGCCAAAATTCGCAACCTCTTTGGCAAACATCAGGTAACATAAGGGGGCCTGATACACACAAATGATCCTTTCTTTGAGTTTTGATATTGTTTTATAATACGAGCAAAACATGCGCAAAAACTTTATCAGTGTCATCCGAAGATGTCAATGATAACAATTTCGATATTTGTCTATCAATCGATATTACTTTAGACATTCCTCTCTTTTCAGTTCTTTTTTTTTCTTTAAATATTAAAATATATGTAAGAGATATGTTTTCTTCCGCTTTGCAAGTAAGAAGCAACGGTGAAGATTCTAATGCCATTGGCAATTCAAAATATGGCACAAAAAAAGGATTTCGCAGACAGAGAATTGCTAGTGGAGAGGAAGACGATAACCAACTTACCGAGTAAAGAAAAAAAAAGGAAAATTAACAAAGATGCTGCAAGCTCAAGGCATAGTGGTTGTCGATTTATACCAAACTTTAATATACGAACGTAAAAACGAATTTCATGGAGCCGATTATTTCATTGCAACCCTAGCCATCGACCAGTTTCCACAATCAAATAAATTCAGGAATGTTTTATATGGGTTACATAAAACTAAATCAGTATCTATTGTGCGCCAACAAATTCCAATAACAACAGGCCCATACATTTTAATAGATGATTCTCTATATAATTTGAATACGGGCGGGTATGACATACCAATCGATATCAGAAAATACTATTATATACCAAACACCAAAATTAAATAAAAATTTAATTTATTAATTAAATATCATTATTGAACTATTTATATGAACTCGTAGATGAATGGTACACTTATACTTGTTAAATCTTCTGGTTATGTCGCATTTTTTTCATATTTGTGTAACAGATTCATTTAATATGCTTCTTGATAAATCGTCAGATCCGAAGGAGGTGTCCAAGTATATAATAATTTTGTATTAACTCTGTATATTAATCAATGTTTTATTTGAGTTGCTCGTGCACATCCAGTTTTTACTATACTGGGAATAAATAAATTTTTTAAACTCGAGAGTGCCTATCCTTACTTTCAAGTTTCTGCTAACAGACCATGTGTATATAAATTTCAATATTTCATATTATTGTTCATTTGACCTGTTTAAACTTTGTGATAGTAACATTCTTATTTCGTTTTAAGGGAAACGTAATTGAAAATAACAAACCGCAACAAATCATTATAAATATAAATGAATGTGTGGTGAAAAATAAAAACACACAACAGTTTGCTAAAAATAATGAAGTTGTTTCCCAATAGTAACCAACGATTAATTCGCAGATACTGGTAAATATATAAAAAACTTTATTTTGTTGAAACAATTTTTTTTAATAATGGTATGTGAAAATTTATAAAAATTCTTTAATTTCTACAACACTACCATACACATCAGTAGAATCTACAAGAATATCTGCAATATTGTGGGTGCTGGGATGCCATTCACGATTTTTTATGCTGATAAACCAATGTCTTAGAAAGTTCATATTAAAAAAATATACCGGGCGGTGTTTAACTAATAGAAATTCGGTATTTTGTTTATCACTATTGTAAAATCTAGATTCGATGGAATTAATCTTTGGTTCAGTAATAAAAAATGATTCCCAATCTTCCAAAGCAGCCTGAATGGCCATGTCTGAATATTTTTCAGCTATATATTTCATTTCGACAAAAAACAAACAATAAATAAATGCTCTAATGATGTAATTTTTTTCAGCTTAGTTACACAAGATTACCACCCCCCCCCCTCCAGGGACAGTGTTGTGTAAATATAACAGCCTCAAATATTGACAATTATGTTGCTTTCGAGCTAGCATTTGATCCACTCAAATATCAGCTACTCATGCAACATGTTTTGTAAATTACAAGGTTTTTATGACAATAATGGCAAATTTGTTCTAAATGAATTAGCAGTCACCAATCTTAATGGCGTGACTGAAAAGCGGTTGTTCAAAGCTCCACATTCATGGGCAGTATTGGATCACAAGAATAAAAAATCAAATGCTTGGCTGCTGAAGAACTTTCAGGGATTGGAGTGGCGGGATGGACAAAACCCCTACGAAGAAATATAAATATAATTATATATGCTGATAAGAAGATAGTTCCAAAAATATCCAGTGTTTGTTGCAGGCGTCCAACAAAAGAGCTGGCTACAAAAATCATGTAAGTATGACTATTCCCTCGAAGTGGTGGACTTGCAAAATACATATAAATGCCCGAAATTTCAAAAACTTGTGTCTTTGTATGAAAATGTAGAAGATCACTTTTGTTGGAGAAACAAGAAACGATT
The DNA here is from genome assembly GCA_002778355.1 of Clitarchus hookeri. NCBI lineage: Eukaryota > Metazoa > Arthropoda > Insecta > Phasmatodea > Phasmatidae > Clitarchus > Clitarchus hookeri. The sequence goes on from NQII01000007.1 coordinate 2,176,180, forward strand.
CACCTGTGTGCCGATAAATTCGAGATTACTGAGATGCTGGCTCCTCGACAACTGAAATCGGAGACTGGTGCTTTATTAAAAAGTTAACAAAACTTCTATATGTATATATCATAAATGTATATTTTTGTAATTAAATTCTCTTTTATTCATTTTAAATGTAGTAACTGATTACATAAATTTCCCACAGCTATCAAAACAAAACCAGATACTACTCTTATGTTTGTTAAATTATCAGAATAGGCCAACATTGATCCCAAAATTGTAGAAATAACACTTAAACCTATCAAACAAGCTTGCTTTATCTGCATTCTCTTATCCCTTCATTACTCACACTTTATCATTAGAAAAAAAAACAATATCACCGGACAAGAAATATTTTCAGCTTAAAAAAAAATAATAATAATAACTGTTGGATTTTTTTTACTCCTGTTGATGGCAAAGACAACGAACAATTTTGACTGCGATTTTTGATTTAGTCAAACCGAAAAGGAAAAAAAAAAACATAGGCTGATTTGAAGGGTATTTATTGTATTTCATAGTATCCTAAACACCACCTCAAAAAAAAAACAGGCAGCTTTAAAATAAAAATGAGTAGTTGGTTTTTTAAAATTCAATGCTACTAGCTAATAGCATATATATATATATATATATATATTAAAGGAACAACTCATTTGTGATGTTACACTAAAAAAAATAACTATTATACTAGTGTATTAAAAAGTACTATAATAAAATTAACATTACACTCAATACTTTTTTAAGTCATCGTTGTTGTGGCCTAAAACACTCTTTATATGAGGCGGTCCATTAGAAGGAGTATATCTAAAAAATTTTATACTTGGTTTAATACATAGTTAGTAATTTAATTACATATTTTCTTTTTAAAACTTTTTCCTACTTGGTTAAATGGCAAATAGTAACAATACATAATCTTTTTTCCCTTCAATTTTGGGTTGTTTATATTACTTATTTAGTGGTGTTTCTATTTGCCCGTGCTACCGAATCTACCACATCCTCTTTTTTTTCGTGGAGTCTTGGAACTTCTTCGAAGATTGCCCGAGTGTAGGGAAGCACCAACAGCTGGGCAACTCGTTCTCCAGGGGTGATCGCGATGGCATCTTGAGAAGAATTATACAGGCACACATGAACTTCCCCTGATAATCGGGATCACAAACGCCGGCATACATGTGAAGACCTTTTTTATCGGTAGATGTTTTAGATGTTATCCACACAAAATGACTTCTACTGTATGCAAATGTAAGTCATAAAGGAATAGGGCGATGTTCGCCAGGCAAGATACACGTTTCCTCTACTGCATATAAATCTGCACCAGAGGATCCATCAGTAGCATATGTTGGTTCTTTGGCATCGGGGCGAACCTTTACAAATCTAACAAAAGGAATTTCTTCCATGTTTGCAGGTGGTACGATCTCTATCACTTTCAGGCCCTCTCATGCATGCTGGGCTGCTTAGTCAGTCAGCTGGCTGCAGGTGGTTGGGCATGCTGGCTGGCATAGGCAGGTGGCAACAGGCAGGCGGTGACATCACAGCTGCTTTGTCCCACAACGATGGTAGGTCAGGTCAAACAATTAATTGACTGAGTTGTGGCAGCTGGGTCAGACAATCAAAATATGATGATCCATCAAATTTTGCAACACATTCAGTAGGACATTTAACATAGTTAATTGGAACATGGCTAATGGTATTGCTAAAAATGTCCCGCATGGAAGCCATCTAAAGAGACCTCTGTCGTGGGAGGCGTGGTGGAATGTCGGTGATGATGCACAGTGATGATGCTGAGAATGGAAGCATGATGTTCCAGGAATCTAGGGAAGACTTTGGCGAGCGAAATGAATGTGGATTGGTGATGGTGGGTGCCAACGCATTTAATGTGCCAGCTTTGAAGTGTATGAGCATCTGATAATTCCAAGCCACGTGGCGACGTCCCTCCTCACTGACTGTAACATTACATGATGTGGGTGAACCTGAGTTGCCAGAGATTTCCGACGGTTTTTTATACCCTTGAGATACTGGCACATATTACTGGTCATTTTGAACTGCCTGGAGCAGGCCATGTACCCCAAAAAAAAGAGAAGTTGGAATACAAAACAAAATGCCGAAATGTCAGTTTCACTGGATTTATATCAGTAGCACACATAATACATTACACATGCAACTGATGAGAAACACGATTAAGTGGGCCTGGTGCTGGCGGCACACCGCTAGCCAAAGCTTAATAAAACCAAATTTTCTCCAGTGTTCATATTGCCATTTCTCATCAAACAGATTTTAAAATCTTACATTAAATGTAACTCTTAAATGCTTACTTCTTATGTAAATATCCTGAGTGAAACATTATGAGAACCACATTTTTTTATTGTGGCTTTCATATTACATGTGAACTCTCATCACCTTTTGAGATAACTCATTCCTATCAAAATAATTACTGGGGAACATGCATTATCACTGTAACCTAATTTGGTGCCATACACTTTGATGTATCTCGTGTACACACACAATATTGGTTTTGGTCACTGTGGTTCTGTCATAGAAGGCATGCAGACATGTTATAGGACTCGTTCCTCTCGTGAATGGAACAGGTCATATCATGAATGTCTCACATGAGTTGGTCTGTGCACTGCATGTTGCACACTGGTTCATTATGCTGTGGTGCGACATGATCTTGAGTCCGGTGTGTATGCAGCAGACCACGTCAGTGTAATATGTTAAATCACTCCAAATATTGGAAATTTCAGCTTCTTATTTTATATATGTGTATGGTGTGCAATGTTGGGAGTGTGTCCGAACAGGACATTTGAGAGTCCAGAGTCTCCAAAATAACTGCAGGACCCTACAGTCAGATATGAGTCCAACCAACAGCCTGTTGAGTAGGCTATTAAATGGTGGCGGGGAACCTTCTGAACTCCATAGTGGCAGCGAAACTTGTCCCTCATCTAGTTGCAGAACTCCCGAGCACAGGCTCTGGCAGCTATGCCTGTCATGGTTTCCTCCAAATTCTTTAAAATATCAAGGATTCGATATACATCATCATCATGACATAGTGTAGATGCCTGCATTGCATGCTAGGGCATTGTCTACTGTGCAATAATATTATGTATGTATCGTGAAATGTTTCTAGTTTTGTTGTAATTATTTCTCTGTAAGCTGTTCGGTCATCCCTATTTTTTATAGTTTTAGTCAGGGTGGAGATTGCTTCGTCGAACTGGCCAAACGACAGCTTCACCAATCATTAGATCTGGCACGCAGCCTTACTAACTCTCGTATCAATTCGCATTTCGATACTTGCAGTATGTTCTAGCTTTTTTCTGATTTAGTGACATCATTTTATAAAGAGTGCCAAGTTACCTCACAAAATATGCATGGTATAAACTTTATGGCATAATGTTCATTACAGAATGTTGGACCAACATTGAATACCATACCAAATACCACTCATTGAGTTTCACAGATTGAAACAACACATAATCAACTAAACATATATCATACAAAAATTATCTTACATCTTGAAAAACCTTAATACTATTTAGCATAAAGGAAATGGGCTTTGTTTTCATTAATAATTTTTTTTCATAACTTGACATTATTCCATGCCTGCACAACACTAGCCCCAAAGAAGTAAACATACCCATTTCCAACAGTATGTTTCCCAAGTTGTTACCAAACATTTACCATCCTTTTTCAAGTTAAAAAATTGCATATGCACTATATTCTGGCTTTTTCTGATTTTGTGACATCATTTTATTGAGAGTGCTAAGTAATCTTGTAAACGTACATAATATAAATTTTTGGTTGCCATATTATGCTGGGCCAAAGTTGTTTTAATATTCGTGTTTCATCCCCAACAATCAGCCAACCTTTCCAACAGAGTTCAAACCATTGGCCCAACATATGTTGCTGGGAATGTTTTCCGACAAGTAACCAAAACATAACCAATGGAGTTAATTTTAATTAAAACATGATTAGTGTGTTAAAAACAATGCTTTCAAACAAAAATACGAAAATATAGTGTAATTTCATCAGATATATGATAATTTATTTTGTTGGCATAAAGTCGGCTACACAATGTTGTCGCAACAAATTTTTCTTACCAAATTACTACCATATGTTTTCCAACTAATAACCAACACATCACCAACGAAGTCAATTTTAAATAAGACATTGTTTGTGTGCTAAAGATGTTGCTTTAAAACAATCATACAAAACTATATTGTTACTACCGAACCAGCCCGGCCTCGCCCAGGTACAAATGAGTTTTACAGTGATACACTAATAAATAAATTAGAAAAAGACAATTAATTTATGTAAAAACAGAATTATAAAATTATACTATGTTGGCCTAGGTTTTAACTGATTACGGCAACCCAAAAGGAAGGAAATATTTTTTACCTGGTAGCCAAGGAGTAGGGTATTGTTTTTGGAGTGTATCTGTGCAACTATCGCGTAGTTACCACATTTCCGCTTTCGATGTATGAAAATGAAAACGTGAGTTTCATCAAGTTGTAGCTTTAGAAATAAGTGTACCTAGGTACTGCTTTTTGCGCTTGGCTTAGGGATCTTAATTGATCATCAAAGTTAAGCAAAGTTCCCAGCGGCACACATTTGGATGGGTGACCGTTTACTGGCATAACATCTGAGCGCTTCCGGGCTTCGGCGACACGTTAAAAATTCGGTCCCAGTTGTCATCGATTGATAGCAGTAGTTAAGCCATTTCAGAGGTCCTTGGGCAGCCTGATAAACTCTGACACCAGAGGAAAAAAATATTTCGGTCACGTTCCCAGCCATTGCAGAATTAGGTTTTCTTGTTATTCCACAGGAACCATACAATTTTCCGGGATAAAAAGTATCGTATGTCCTATTCCAGGACCTTAAATACGTGCATACCAAATTTCATCAAAATCCGTTAAGCCGTTATGGAGCTGAGTGGTAACAAAGGTACACACACACACACACACAAACTTTCGCATTTATTATATTAGTAGGATTTCATTCGAAATATGGCAATTACCTTTGTTGGCATAATCTTGGTTACACAATATTGGCTCAACAAATTTTTACATACAGAACGCCAACAGTATGTTTTCCAACAAATAACAAACACATCACCAACGAATTAAATTTAATAATAAAACTTATATTGCATTTTAAAATCAGCTTTTAAACAAAAATAGGAAAGTCAGGTTTTATTTAATTAGAAATTTGGTAATTAGCATTGTTGTTATAATGTTGGTTACAAAATGTTGGCCTAAGTTAATAATTAGTACCAATTACCAACTGTTGTGCTCCCAACATTGACACAACATAAGACCAACTGATCATATTAAAAAAAAAAAAAAATCTCAGGTCATGAAGTACCTTCAAATTTTATAAAATACAAGAAAGTGACATTGCTTTCATTCAAAAATGTTGTTCCATAGTTTTACATAAAATATCGAATGCCCAACGTTGGCCCAACAGAAAATAGTACGTTTACCAACTTGTTACCAAACGAAAACCAACCATTAAAAATCACTCTTGCAATATGTTATATAATTTTCTTATTTAATGACGTTATTGTCTGGAGGCTGCTAAGTAACCTCGTAATATTTTCGTGGTAGCAAATTTTTTTTGGGTTTTTCGTTGGTCTAATGTTGTATTAATGTGTGTGCACCAAACCAACTTATAGCACACCTTTCCAACCAAGTAGCAACGTAGATTGCTACTGGGGTATTGATATAACTGGGGCAGTACCTTTGGTATTTAAAGCATGAAAATCGATGCGTACTGGAGAGTGACTGGAAAAGAGACCTGGTTTTAACCCGAGGTCGAACCCGGTACTTAACTGTTTATTAATCCCGATATCAACCACATCTATAGGTTAAATTTTATTTCGGGGGTTATATATCAGCTATTGTAGTGCTATAATAAGATACTTTTTGTTATTCTCTGGTGCCTCTGTAACAGCATAGCACTGGTTGTTCTAGTTCGTAAATATATGTTAGAATGTTTTGGGTTAATGCTCTAATGGAAAGTATAGTTTGAAATATATTATAATTAATTCATTAATCTATGTGTGCTGCTGTAGGCGTGCGCCCTGGTGGGGTATAAAGTGACCAACAATTTTTTTCTCCGATGATCCAGTTTCAGTTCTATGCCACAGCTTCCAGTGGGGGAAAATTTGGAAGCATTATTTCTTAAGGGGGGTTTGAGAAGTGTATAAAATGCCTACAACACCCTCTCTTCCTTTGATACTGGCCTAAAACACCAATATCGGTCATATACTTGGACAGAAAATCTATCTGTATGCTTGAAATATGTCTCGTTTACTGCAGTTATTTTAATGTTATTACGAGATAAATAGTCAATATACTCGTCCTTTTACCGTGTAGGTTACGTACATTCCAGAATATAATTGTATGTAAGTATGCGTCGGTATTGCTCAATGTAGCTGCACATATTTTTGCGCAACAGTGGTAAATATTTTTAACAATTTTAAGGTAAATCGCGATTATTTGTGAAATGTTGCTCCGACAGTATTCCGAAGTACTGTAATTCTATACTATTTATGGTTTTCTTTCTTCAGGCACTGAAAGGCCACAAACGAACAAAATCACATGAAATATCAATAAATGATAACACAAATGATAAAACCAAAAGGGATGGAATAAAATATTTTTTTCTGCATCATTTAAGATAATTTTTTGCAAAGAAGCTTCATTAACGAAAGCTGCATTATATATATATATATTCATATCCTACTCATATTATAAATACGAAAGACTGTGTGTATGTGTGTATGCTTGTTTCCCACTCAGCTCAATAACGACTAAATGGATTTTGATCAAATTTGGTATACAGGTACTTTAGGTCCTGGAATAGTACATACGATAGTTTTTATCCCTGTAAAATGTACGGGTCCTCTGGAATAACAACCAAACATAATTCTGCAACGGTTGGGAACGTGACCGAACTCAGCTCCATAATGGCTGCATGGATTTTGATCAAACTTGGTATACAGGTACTTTAGGTCCTGGAATAGGACATACGATACTTTTTATCCCGGAAAATTGTATGGTTCCTGTGGAATAACAGGAAAACCTAATTCTGCAATGGCTGGGAACGTGACCGAAATATTTTTTTCCTCTGGTGTCAGAGTTTATCAGGTTGCCCAAGGTTCTCTGAAATGGCTTAACGACTGTTATCAATCAATAACAACCGGGATCGAATTTCTAACGTGTCCTCCGAAGCCCGGAAGCGCTCAGATGTTATGCGAGTAAACGGTCACCCATCCAAATGTGTGCCGCTGGGAACTTTGCTTAACTTTGGTGATCAATAAAGATCCCTTAGTCAAGCGCAAAAAGCAGTACCTAGGTACACTTATTTCTAAAGATACAACTTGATGAAACTCACGTTTTCATTTTCATACATCGAAAGCGGAAATGTGGTAACTACGCGATAGTTGCACAGATACACTCCAAACTTTTGGGTTGCCGTAATGAGTTAAGAACCTAGGCAAATGTATTATAATTTTATTATTCGTTTTTAACATAAATTAATTGTCTTTTCCCAATTTATTTATTAGTGTGTCACTGTAAAACTCAATTTTACCCGGGCGAAGCCAGGCCGGTTCGCTAGTACATATATATACATATTTAATATCGTTAAGCGCAGACCCTGTGCCGGGCACAGAGTGTGAGCGTCCATCCCGCTCTGGCGGATTAGTCACCTTGACCCGACCACCATTATACTGCCTGACATGTGGAATGGTTGAAAGCTACCTGGNNNNCATTCCATTTCGAAAAGAAATCGGCGGCGAACTATTGAATTAACTTTCTGGTAATCTTATCCTTCAGCGCAACCCGATATACGAAGTAGATTCGGGTTCAGCAGGCCCGACATTATAAATACCTTCGCAGCCGGAGTGTCGGCAGTGTTTGTGATAGCCAACTGACGAAGTGCACCGAGCAGTGAATGATGAAGAAGACTAGCGGCGAAGGTGAAGGCAAGTGTGACGGAAGGAAGTGCGTGCAGTGAAGTTGGACAAAAGTGCGAGAGTTCTGTGGAAAGCGAGTTACCCGATGAGTAGTTTGCAGCTTTGTATGGGATCGTTCAGGGAATTCCAGAAAGGCTGGTGGTATCTGAACTGAAACAAGATGGGAATGAATTGGCAAGTGATGTATATTTTATTATAAATACTAGAATTGAGGGGTTGATTACAAAATCCAGATTAGTCCAATAATCAGGTTTTTATATAACAATGGCGACTTGTGCTCCATTAAGAGGAGCATTTTAAGGTGTAATTGGTTTATGCAAAAACACATCTTAAGCAATTGAAAACATTGTTGAAAAATATGGGGTTTCTAAAAGATTCGGAAATACCCATTGCCATTCCGACAAAAACTGGCAATGTTATGCACTACTAAGGTTTTTGCAAGAAATCTGTGATGTAGTAGCACTAGTATATCCATCATAAATTCTCTCTATGGTGCCAGGGATCCCGGGTTGGAATTATAGTGTGGACATGTTTGTTTGTATTGCTCCTTGTGGATTACCGCAATTATGGAGATACCTCAATTAAATATATTGTTTCATGTAACTATTAACGATCCTGGATACCTGTAAAGCATTGGTTATATTTCTGGCCATACTGGCTATGTGCCTAATGCCATTCATAATAACAATAAATATAATTTTTTATGGAAGTGTATACTTTGTTGTGGTCAGCCTGCATTGATTTTTTTTAAGTTGACTGTGTGTTTGTGTATAGGTCTTCTTTATTGGAATCTGTCGCTTTCAACAGACGAACATTTTCATTGGCTGTAATACAAAATGCTAAAGTTAAGGGATAAGATCAGTTAAATCACATTGAGAAACCTTCACCAAAACTAACTATTGGAGATTATTACATGTAAGACTGGGTTTCATATAACATTCATGAGTTTCTATGTATGCTCTATAAAACATGTTGTAAACATGTTCTGTTAATTAACTTATACAACTTGCAAAATGAATAAAGCTCAAACATAACCTAGCTTTTTGGTGAAATGTTTATAGTTTTATCATAACCTAACCTGTATATCTGCGTTTTAATGTAGACTTGATATAACATAGCTAATTTTCAAAGTTTTATTGAATGTTGCAGGTTTTCAAGATTTCATTGCTTCGAGAAGATACCCGAGGCCGATGGGAGACGAATACCTGGTGATTTCAACAAAATGGAGAACAAGTACGAACAAGATGCACATTTCAGCAGTTTGATTCCTCTTCACCTGATTGTTCGGAGGCAATTGCGGACTTCAAATGAAGACAGAAAATACCATGCAGCAGCTTACACATACAAAATTCGTCTTGCAGATGAAGATATTCCTGTTTAACACAAGGCTCTTGTCAGTATTCATGGCATTAGTAAACATAGAGCCACCAGACTGCAGCACAGTCTCATCACGACTGGCTGATCTCCAAAAGACTAATGTGGACACTACGGCAACCGGCCAACCAAGATGCCAGATTCTGTGATACACCTCGTTGAATATCATATCAACATATTTCAGCCTGGGAAATCACATCATTTGTTACATAGTAATCCTGACCGCAGATATCTCCCCGAATATTTAAAATTTGCTTAAATGAACAAACGGTTTCTTATAGAATATCATATAAATGTTTCTTATATAGGGTTTTGGTCGGATTTAAGACATTTACTATCCATTTTGGTTTCCCTGGATATTATACATGATTTTTTTCTGATTCCATGAAACAAACAATGAAAGCAGCAGGCACACAGAAAGAAAGTCATAGGCTAGAAGTAGAGAAACCCCTACATCTAAAGAATGCCGGTGCTTTCAGTGCTGAAAAGATAAATACACTGAAGAGCCAAAACAACTGCTACACCTGCCTAATATCGTGTAGGGCCCCCGCGAGGACGCAGAAGTGCCGCAAGACGACATGGCATGGACTCTACTAATGTCTAAAGGTACGCAGGAGGCATTTTACACCATGAATCCTGCAGGGCAGTCCACAAATCCATAGGAGTGCGATGCGGTGGAGGTATCTTGTGAACAGCGCGTTGCAAGGCATCCCAGATATGCTCAATAATTTTCATGTATGGTGATTTAGGTGGCCAATGGAAGTGTCTAAAGTCAGAAGAGTTTTCCTGGAACCACTTGGTAGCAACTCTTGACGTGTGGGTTGTCGCATTGTACTGCTGGAATTGTCCACGTCTGTCGGGGACATGAATGAGTGCAAGTGATCGGACAGGATGCTTACATATATGTCACCTGTCAGAGTCATATCTAGATGTATCAGGGGTCCCATTTCACGCCAACTGCACACGCCCCATACCATGACAGAGCCGCCACCAGCTTGAACATTCCCCTGTTGACATGTAGGGTTCATGGATTCATGAGGATGTCTCCATACCCGTACACGTCCATCCACCAGATTCAACTGGAAACGAGACTCGTCAGACCGGGCAACGTGTTTCCAATCATCAACAGTCCAATGGCGGTGTTGGCGGGCCCAGGCGAGGCGTACAGCTTTTTGTCGTGCAATCAACAATGGTAAACGAGTGGGCCTTCGGTTCCGAAAGCCCATATCACTGATGGTCCGTTGAGTAGTTCGCACGGTGGAAATTGTTGATGCCCCAGCATTGAAATCTGTGCCAATTTGAGAGAGGGTTGCACGCCTGTCACATTTAATGATTCTCGTCAGTCGTCGTTTGTCCCGTTCGTTCACGATCTTTTTCCGGCCACAGTGGTTTGATGTTTTACCGGATTCCCGATATTCACGGTACACCCGTGAAAAGTTCGTACGCGAAAATTCAAATGTTATCGCTACCTCGGAGATTATATATCCCATCTCTAGTGCGCCGACTATAACACCATGTTCAAACTCACTTAAATCTTGAAAACCTGCCATTGTGGCAGCAGTAACCGATCTAGCAACTTTGCCAGATTCTTGTTGTCTTATATAGGCGCTGCCGACTGCATCGCGTTACTCTGATTGGTTCCATACCTCTGTTATTTGCTTACGCACGCCTACACCAGTGTGTTTGGCTCTCCAGTGTACATGTTAAGAGCAATACAAGCATGCATACATTTCTTGTATTTCGACTACATGCAGAACTTAGCTCTACCTCACATAACAAGTAAAATTATATTATATATTCGGCAGCTATGGTAAAACATGTTTGGAATACTAAATATTGGTGACTATTCAGCCTGAATGTATCATTGCAGTGAACATGAGGGTAAGAACGGGCCAAATAAAGTAACATCTATGCTTCTAGGTTACATAAACCATTTCAGAGAGGATGAAATAAAGGCACTAGTATTGATGAGTGAGGGGTGTCCTGGACAAAATTCGAATAGGAAAATGAAAGAGTTTATATACGACCTATTAAAAATATCAGAACATTTGCAGGGTTACCAGTGGATTGGGGTAATGTCATTTGTACTGCGAGGAAACATTTAACTATATTCCCTCTCCATATGAGATATGATGACTTCAAAGACATGAAAGCAGCAACTGATCCATTTTTCTGTGAAACACCTAAACATCGATTACAGCTGAAGGAGGTATTCGTTGTTCAAGTATTAAAAGAGAGCACACACTCATAATCAAAAACACATATTACGAACCGTGGACTTCATACATTGTACATAATTGAGAACCACTTGCACATTATTTGGAAATTCCTGCATTGTTCAACCATGACCCAGGGATTAATCCCGCTAAAGTAAAAGATTTCACAAAATTAATGGACTACTTGGAAAGCTTTGCTAACCGAGTGTTCTACGAAGATTATTCTGGAGGACCAAGTAATTGTAGCAGCCAAACAGAATGAGAGAATTTGAGGTTGATGGTGACTTTGGCAGTGGTTCCGATTAGAGAGCTATTTATGGCGGTGATGTATGGTTCATGAAACAGCATCAGTTCCTTGACTTATTCTGACCAAAATACTTAACATGACCTTACAATCTCTGAATGCTATGTGAGGTTTTCTGGCAAGTGAATGTGTAACCTTATATACATAAATATATTATCCGGTTTTATGTATCAATTTGTTTTTAATTTCAAATAACACCCTTTTGTCAGAAAAAAAGCACTGAACAAAATGTTGATAAGCCCAAAATATTAATTTTAAATTCTGAAAAAGAAAACAATATTTCCTATTGCAATTGACAGCTAAAACTGTTTGGATATACACCTATGTATAAACAAATTTTTGCGATTTTAATGCTGAAAATTAACATGTGGTACAGTTTTTCCCATTTTATGAAAAAAAAATTACTTTTTTGGACTAGTATCGATGTTGCTATCAACCCCTCAATCGTCAATTATCAAATATAAAATTCTAATGGTAGTTCATTAGGATTTATAAAACTGTTTATAAAGATTACTTTTAGGGTGTTGATTATGTACTATGGGAATAATGGTGGTAAATAGCAAGTTAAAGCTATTTATTGTCAATATGTTAACATTAGAGTATGTTTGTACTGTTTAAAAATAAAATAGGATATTGCCATTTACTATTTCATTTCAGCTTACAATCTTTCAGAGAACCTACCTAAGCCCACAGTCTTTGAAAAATTTTAACACTGGTGTCAGAAGTGTGATGTGGGAATTAATTCAATGATCAAATTTAAAATAGTACATAGTTTAAAATTAATTTTTAAGGTATTCAAATAAAATAATTATTGTATTAGGCCTCATTGTTATGATTGTTTCACAATGGCTAGCCGAATTAGCAGTGGTAACAAGAATGTAAAATAAAATAGATAGTGTAATGATGACATAAATAGTAAATTTAGTAGTGTTAGTGAACTAGTAGACCAGAAAATAAACAATAAACAATGTTAAGCAAAATGTATTTAAGAAAACAGCCAATGTAGACCAGAAGTTAGAAGAAATTAGCAGATTAGTGAATAATTAAATATACTGTGCGGACAAGGATACTAATGGCGAGGATGAAAGAATTGACAGTGTAAATGAAGGAATGGAATGTTTTAATGAAAGGTCGGACAGTGTCGAGTGTAAGGTGGACTAGGATGCGAGCACATTCAAGAAGGAATGGCAAGAATTCTTACAGCAGCAGGGAAACAGGTATGCAGGACTGAGGACGGTCTGAGATTGGCCACCATCGAGCAAGCGAATGTAGGCAGCACAGATAAGTGTAGAAGTCGCTGCCAATACAGCCATCGCAGTGGAGGTCCAGCAGCTTTGCAATGTTGGTATGCCTTAGCTTGGGATGGGTAAATACATCATCATTAAGCCAACCTCATACATGGACGACACCGTGAAGCGAATCTCAGCACCAAGTCGAGGTCGTCACTGACCTGAACGGCTGGACTGGCGAGCAGCAGGCGCACTACCTCGTGGCTGTACTTAGGGGATCTGCTCTGATCATACTGCAGTTCCTTCCAGAAAAACATTGACTGGAGTACTAACACTGATGTCTTTCTTGGAGCTGCATTTTGGCGACCGTCCTACAAAACACCCACTGTGCTCAAATGCGAAGCAGCACACTGCAAACAGCGGAACCACTGTAGAAGCTGTTGCAGGACATCATGCAGTTGTCACACCTGTCAATGAGGGATGTCCCAAGGAGGCTTGCAAAATCATGGGAGTTGACTTTCGTGGGTGCTTGCCGATGCGGATGTGCAACAAACTGTACGCCTGGCATCGCCACACAGCGAAAAGGATGCCCTGGACTTAGCATTGGTGGTGGAATTGGTGAAGTAGTAGCCGATGTCCTAGCATGCAATGGAGGCAGCTATATGGTGCCATGATGATGCATATAGAATCCTTGATTTCTTGAAGAAGTTGGAGGAAACCATGAAATGCATCGCTGCCGGAGTCTGTGCTAGAGAGAGAGTGGCCGAGCAGGACATTTGATAGTCCAGTTTCCCCAAAATAACTTCAGGACCCGACAGTCAGATATGAGTACGATCGGAAGTCTGTTGATGAGGCTGCAGATGGAGGTGGGGGAACTCCTGAACTCCATACAGGCAGCGACACTTGTCCCTCATCGACGGAGGTGCCGAGAATGCTAAGACTGGGGAAAGGAGGGACACTTACAAGTCTGATGTCCAGGGTTGCCACCCGATACTAATCATCCTGAAATGGGCAGGAGCACAGCTTCACCAACCATTATTCTGGCAACAATAGTTATGCTAATCCTATAGACAGCCTCATCAAAACTACTGGCAACACCATACCTGAGGAAACGAGGAAAGTTCGCTATTTAGTAGTAAGAAGAATAAGAATACTGAATTTGGACTGCCTAAGAAGTCGCTCCGCAGTTATCATATACAATACAACTAGAGACATCTGGTCAAGAAACGCAGCTGCAGACTCATGTCTTTGAGAGAAGAAAAACAGCCAATGAACAGAAGAGGAATATAACAGTGTTCACAAGTGTCAAGAGTAATGCTCGGCATGACCAGAGAGTTGTATGCGATGCATTCATAGATGTAGAATTAGCGTGACTGCATGACAGGAAACACCTTGGAGACAGCACATCTCTGTGCCAATGATGTTGGAAGGCCATTACCAAATTCTGAAGGAAGTGATACATCTTTCCAGATTTGTCATCGGGAGTCCTTAGAGAAAAAAACCTATCCCTGGTTCACATTGACCTACTGGCATTCCACGAAGGTCCACAAGCTGGAATGTCTGTGTGGAGATCAAACTTGAGGAGTGGCAGTGGTATGAGCGAACCTATGTGACAGGTGCAGGGTGCGTGCGGCCATTATGCTTCCATTTGTTGGGGGGGGGGATAAGTCATCACGACCCGACTGCCATTGCATCGCCTGGCAGGCGGAATAATTGACACTTACCTGGAATGGCCTCACTGTCACCTCATCCCCTTTCTGGAGACGTCCACGGTGGTCGACTATTGATTGAATTAATTTTCTGGTAATCACATTCTTCGGTGTAACCCGACATGTGGAGAAGATTCTGGACCAGCATGTCCGACACTATAAATACCCTCGCAACAAGAGTGTGGACAGTTTTTGTGATAACAAAGTGAAGAAGTGCTCTGAGCAGTGAACGGAAAAGAGGACCAGCAGCAAAGGCAAACACAACTGTGGTTGAAGTGTGTGTGTGCACCTATGACGGAGAAGAGCGCGAGAGTACTGTGGAGAGCAAACTACCGGAGAAGTTGAGTACTGCTTTGTGTGGAGCGCTCGGTGTGCTCGAGAACTTCCCGGACATTAAATACGGGTTGTATCTTAACTGATGCAAGGTGAGATTGAATGGGCGAGTGATAAAAACTTCATTGTAAGTACCGGAACTGTTAATATCAAATATTTTAATAGTTATTCAGTAGGTGTTGGGAAAACAGGTTATAAAACTGGCTTTAAGTAGTTGATTGTATTAATTCCTGTTATTAGACATACTGTTATGTAAATTATAGTTGCAAATAGCAAACGATAGCCTTTTTTGTCAAAATATTAAGTCTACAGTATTTTTTTAATATTTATAAATAAATCAAGAAATCGTTATTAACTCTTTTATTTTATTAAGCTATCTTTTCTTTAGGGAACTGTGCTAAACATAGAAAATTTGAGAAAATGTATCATTATATACACACATATATAACGTGGCTGTCGTTGTGTGCATGGATGTGGGATGTCGGTTCTAATGATATTGATTTTGTGGGAATAGATCCACGGAATCACAGGCAATCGCGACTGAGTTTGGCTGACGAAATGTACGTCGAGTGATATTAATGGAAATCAAATCTTCAAATGACGAGTACGAGCACTTTGTTGTCCGAGAGTAGTAGTCGACAGCAACGTACCGAAGTCCCTTCTCACTCACCAGACGTGATGCAATGCGAACAAACTGGGGGTTGTCCGAGTCCCTCTACTCAACTTCCCTGTGTAGGGAAGAAATACTTAGAAGTTATTATACATAATTATTAACTGCCTGTGGTGGGCCTAGTATACGACACAACTTACATAAGGGTAAGAGGAAGCAAATAAATAAATACACATTACTGGATTTATATACTGTTCACTGGACTTACATACCAATATATGCACAAACAATACGATGAACACACAGTATGTTACAACACGATAATTTGACCTGATGCTGTGGCCCACCAGTAGTCAATACCGCAAAATTATTTGAAGGGAAGTAATGCCTGCTGGGAGTTATGAGCCTCGTGGAGGTGACGCTGCGCAGATAGACACCTTGGAGCCACGATAAGCATGGAACATCTGCATCAACTATATCCTGACTGGCGAAATGCAGCAAGGACGGCGAAGTTACAGTGGTCTCGTGTGCAAAACACAAGGGAAAATTAGATATGACCTACATTCTTATTTCAGTACCTGTGTATTAATGAATGACATAGAACACTTTCAATGATTAACAATATTGTGTTTTTAGGATTGTTTGGCTTTTAAATATCTTTCCCAGTCTTTTAGGCAATTTGTATACTTAAGGTAAGAATTCAAATAAAGCTAAAGACAGTTAAACACAATCAAAATAAGAATTATATTAAGAGCATTATTTTACAGTACCCTTTAAACTACGAATACAATCTTGATATCTGGAGAAAAAAAAAACATGGTAAGTTTAGACAAGATGCCAGAACTGCATGGCTGGTTTAGCAATATTGGTGTGAAATGTTCTCGAATGTTGCATCTGAGCATTGAATTCATATCAACACAAAAACATTAGAATGAACATTATTATAGTTATTTTATTACATAATGAAGCATTCTACTAAAAGGATTTGATACCTCCCTATTGCTATGGCGTATAGTAGGTATTGAATCTGCTCTCTGCGTAAGGCACCAGCAATTGATGCTAGCCCTCAGTGTTAAGGAGTAGGAATATGTCGAAACTATTGTCCCTAGGTCCAATTTACCAAATAAATTCACTTTCCTTACGAGTTACCATTAGTCAGTTTTATTTATGCTTAAAAGTGTCACTTCTACAGGTACACACGAGACAACTCTCCCCTCCCCTTTTTCCACGTAGGCTACGTATGGCTCGACGCGGCGATTTGCGTCGTGGGGGAGCAAGATTCTTCACACTTCCTGTATGGCTTTACTTATCTGACTTGAGGCGCTGGCCTTCTCTCGGCTGGCGACCTGGGACCGCTCCGACACTTGGTGGACGTCTCGACGCCTGGGCTGCTACCGTTCCTCGCTGATCGGTGTGGGCGTCTCGACACCTGGTCTCGAACTCCTCCTCTCGGCTCCACTCCGCACTGTTCGTTTGACGACGGCCGACTGCCGTTGGCATCTCGTCCCGGATCCACTCCGCACTCCTCGATTCCCGTCGGCCGACTGCCGTTTTCTCGGACTCTTCCCGCCGCATGTCTCGCTTGACGTCCTCCGACTGACGTTGACGTCTTGATGCAATCTCGCGAACTCGTTTCTCCCGGCCCTGGTCCACACTCCTCGCTGGACGACGTCTGACTAATTCGTTCCTTCCTTTTCCTCGTGGTTTTGTATGCTCGTTCGCCATATTGAACTAGCATCCTCTCTGCACGTGTCCGGGCTGCTTGCCGCGTCCTCCTGGGTCGTAAAACACGTGTTCGGTGCTTCGACTCTCGCATGTGGCCGGGCGGCTCGCCGCATCCTCCTGGGTCGTAAAACATGTGTTCGGCCCTCCGACGTACGAGGGTCCGGCATTGTCCCTCGATTCTGGCCTAGAGGTTTAAGTGCTTCGTCCCGCACGTGCTACTTGGTGGGTCCCCTGGTCGGTGCACGTGTGTCTTCCACTGCTTCCGGATATCGTGTCGCTATTATTCCCGCCCGCTCGCCAAAAGCTCTCATTGTTTATTGCGGTAGCCAGCCTGGGACAGATGCAGCCGATGGTGTGAGCTCGGCGTTCCTTGGCAGCTGCAAAACGCAGCTGCGTCTGTCTTCCTCCGCCTGTGGTCTCTACCTCACGTGTTCATTCCATTCCGCTGCCTCCGGATATCGTCTGCACGCGCAGGAACATTTGGTAGCACACCTTGCAGCTGTGAAGCGCAGCTGCGCCTTCCTGGCATCCTTCTGCTGGTACTCTCGCCAAACCCTTAGTATTTATTGCGGTCGTCCGCCTGTGGGTTTCGCCAGAGCGTGTCTTCTGACGAATAAACTGTCTTTCAAGCATTTCTAACACATGCTATCTTTTACTCCCCTTTGAGATAACACTTTCCCCATTTTTATAAAATGATAGCGCACATTTTTTTAATTTCAGATGTGGGCCCTGCACTTTGAATAACCTTATGTGTACACCCAACACTACGTTTGATCTTGATAGTTCCGTGTCGAAGATATGCAGACAGGTGACGGGAGCCGTTCCTGTCGAATCATGTATCAGGCGAGGCTGTTTCGTTTGTGCCACATTATGTACAACTTCTAAAACTTTGCATTTATGAGAATAGCATCACAGACTATCATTAATAGTGAGTGCGCATATCCATTGTATGTTTTGTTATTCAATGTTTTATGTAATTTACAGGTCTCGTATAGTTATTCTTCATCGCATTCCTTTCTTCACAAAATTCCCGCCCGGCTACAGAAAGAATAATACATTAAGGCGACTTAGTAATATGTGAGAGAGCGAAATTGTGTCATGCCTATGATTCGGGTGCTAGTAAGTGATTCATCAACACTAAGTAATATGAAATAATGTGTGGATAATTATAATGCGTTTTGATGACAATTTTTTAGTCTACTTTCCGAAGGAAAGAAAGGTTTATGATATCACTTTCCTGTGTGTGTGTCTGTGTATGTGGGTGTCAACCTTTTCAATTTTTGAACACGTTTACCGAATTACCCCAATTTCGGTACACATATAGTACTTAGTAAATACATCTGACTTTTGTAGTTTCAGACCACGCCAAGCGCATACTTTAAAAATGGTGGCCATTTTATTATTTATGGAGATTTGCCATATATCGGGAATAATTCAACCGATTTAAACCAAATTGTGTATACTGACAGAACCTTGTGCAAGCATTAAATTTCGAAATATATATTGTTTGTAGCCCGCCAATTTGTTAGATAGCACCAAATGAAAAAAAGCTTTTATTTTATATCTCGAAAACTATTGAACTAAATCTCACCAAATTCGGCACATAAGTAGTATTATGATAGTCAATGTAAACGTGAGTAATTAAAATCGCTTAGGCATCTATTTTAAAAATGACGGAATATAGGCAAAACATTTTTTTAGGTATATTAGCTATATCTACCATACAATTTGCCCAATTTTGTAAGATGTAAGTATATATTATATTACAAGAACTATATATGCCAACACATAGCCAATTGTGTCCACCATTTTGTAATACAGACCCACAATAAAAAAAATAAAACATTTATGTTATATCTCGGGAAACAATCTCGCCAGTGGGAATCGTGCCGACGAGGCCGCTGGTCGGCGGGTTTTCTCGGCGATATCCCTTTTCCCCCGCCCTTGCATTCCAGCGCTGCTCCATTCACACCTCAATTCACCCTCATCGGCTATCAAGACATCTTTTTTATGAACCACCCACATCTCTCCACTCCACTGGGGAAACAATCAACCTATTGATTATTCCAAAATTTGGGCGAAGCAGTTGTACTGTGGTAGGCCATATTAATTTATGTATTTTTTAAGTGTGATAATCACTTATTTTCAGAATGGTGGCTATAAAATTATTTCATCCTAGTGTACTATATCAACGAACTATGTAGGGGAACCCGGGGCAGAATAGGGTACCAAGTTGAAAATAAGTATTAAAAATTCAAAAGGATTAATTAAGAGAGCTGAAAATTTTTCTATGGACACATTATAACGTAACAATCACAAAATACAATAAAATTGTAAGAAAACAAAATAACAATATTTAATTTTAAAAAAAAAGTAAATTATGTCATGTGGTCCGTTTTGCCCCAGGCATGGGGCAGAACGGGGTGGTAATGACAAGTAATTATAAAAACATATAAAACTAGTGGAAGTGCAGAAATAATAAGTTTGCTCTATATTTATATACTTTTAAGTGACTATAAAGGTTTAACTACAGTTTTCATTGATTGTGTCCTTTTCTTAAGCCTATTCACAAAATGCACACACTAAGACAGCCTCATCATCTTCGCTATCTATTGCCGCACAGGAATTGTGTGCCCATTTTTTGCACATGGAACAAACGACCCAACCTTCAACTGACTTTGAGTAAAATTCCCAGCAATATAAACATTCACAGTCAGAACAATCCTCAGAATCACTCTCGTTAGTTTTGGGTTCTCTCTTCAGCTCCTTCATTTTTCCATTTATCTTCAGGCACTTTCCTTTTTTTTCATTCTTAATTTTATTCTCTTTCTTCAATAGTTGTATCATTGCTCTTTCTTCTTTGGCAAAGTTCTTTTCCTCTTTTTCCTTAATAGCGGCGTGTAACTCTTTTTGTATAGAAAATCTGTTAAGACAGCAGTCTTCCCCGTCTTCCGATTCGTCCTTTTAGCACTTTCTTTAACTTTTGGGATAGGCATTAGAATTTCAGGTGAAACATGAAATGAAGAGGCCCTGTTGTCAGTTGTCATCCAAGAGCACCCAGGAGTGGCACAATTAGTCTCATTAAATCGGACATTCTTAGTCGGCGTGTCATCATTAGATTCAGCCTGCCAGCTTTATCATCCAAACTGATAGGAATGTCTTTTTTAACTGGTGTGCTAGGCGAAGGTAATTCCAATTGTTCAGCTCCAGAAATGATCATCTCTTCACTTGAAGGCCTACCAAGTCCGATTTCAGTTGTGTCTGCTGGGAGAAAATCGGCGTCGGTGAATATGGATGGGTCAGTTTGCCATATTCCTGTAGCTTGGAAACCATCAATAGCAGTTTTCGTTGTTGCGCTTTGGATAAAAGCTGATCCAAATTGAAATTTGAAATAGAGTTACGACTTTCATTGTTAGACCGAATAACCTAGCCTCCATAGTGTTTAAGTAGTTAACGAGCTCAAGTTCCTGCTCTTCCGTAAATACGTGTTTAAATTTTCCAGCCGTTTTATCACTCTTGTAGTCAGGGTTCTCCTTTCTTTTTTTTAGCGTATCTTTCCAGAGTAAACTGGGGAACATCATATTGGTTCGAAGCCTTCAAATACCCAGATTGGCCCGAAAAAACCGCCTCGACAGCATTGTTCATTGCAACAGTAGTCCATGATTGCCTATTTGTTTTTTCTTACAGTCTCTAACCATCTGAAATTGAAAGAAAGAAAAAATTAGGGGCGTAAAAAACGATGTCTTAGTTAAAAACATTGCGGGGCAGTATGGGCAGTAATCCGCCCCACCCGTTCCGCCCCAGGGACACGATTTATGTTAGGGAGGTGAGGTCACTCGAGAAAGATACGTGAACAGAAGTTTAACTACATGAAACTAAAGACAATTAAACGTACTTCAAGCATGTACTAAATATAGTTGTAATGTAAACAAGTATGTATACATTACCTTGGTTACAAATCATCAGAAGTTACAATAAAGGAGCAAAAAATCATACAACGAAAACTTCACGCACCGTCGCTCGAGAAAACTAGACTAACATGGCTGTCGTAGTTGAGCAGCAACAGGTTGGTGTAGTTCTACTTATTGCCACTCGCTGGCAGCACCTCCTTGACACCGAAAAACTTTGAACTTCATTCTTCCCCGGTACTCCGTTGTGCCCCGGGTTCCCCTAATTGGTTTTAACTTTCTTTGTATACTAGCAGTATCTATGGAAATTATCGAATGTGCTATTACATAACATATATATCCTTTGTTTATGAAGATCGTCACATGATAAAAAATCGAGGTTTTATGCCATATCTCGAGGAAAAAACAAACGATACCTCCAAAATGTTACACACAAGTAGTTCTACATTATGGTATGAAAACTGACGTATTTTAGGTGCGGCAGTCCTTTTTTTAATGGTGTTTATGTAAATAATATATTTTAGTATGTTATATCGGCGAAACAATTCAACAAAATTGAATTTTTTTTTTACATTAACTGTATTCATTTGAAGCATCAATTACACACACAGAGCAACTATTTTGCCAATATTTTTGCAAAATAGTGCCAGATTATAAAATGGAACATTTTGCAATATTTCTGGAATGTTACAACTAATTTCCATCAAATTGTGCAAACAATTAGTGTTACAGAAAACCATATAAAGGTACATGGTTAAAGTGGGACAGACAACGCTTTTCAAAATAGCTGCTTTATAATTAATTTAGATACCTTTGACATATCTATTAAAAAATTTAACCGAATTCAACAAAAGTTTGTATGTTGGCATTACATACATATATTAAGCATCTGTATGGAGCCTCTATTTTTGGCAATTTTGTAGAGTAGCAAAAATAAAAATATGTAATTTTATAAGGCACAACTTTGTAACCAATCAATAGATTTCCACCAAATTCTTCACATAAGCAGCACTATGGCAATCCATTAAATCTTACATGTTTTAAGTGACTCAGACACATATTTTCAAAATCACTGCTCTGTAAATATTTCAGGTTAGTAAACCCAATCATTCAAATTATTAGACTTATTACATTCGAATTCGATGTCTTGAATCCTAACCACGTAATGAAATTTATTGAACGCTATTTTATGGTACGAGGTTTTACGGGTTTGAGTCCCGGATAAGGTACGTGTTTATTTGTATTTGTCTTACTGCTGTTGCATATAATTCTTGTTTCATTTCTAATGGGCTTTTAACGAGACGTCAAGTCCTATATACCATCTTTGCGTTTAAGTATTTCATTAAATATTATTTGCACCCATGTAGAGGAAAGTAGGCTCATTATTTATATCAGTAACTTCTTGTTATATTTTAGATTAAAATTAATACATTAACGAATTGTTTCAGTCTTTTAGTTATAAACATTCAAGTCATTGGTCAATAACCCATGAAGCTACACGTGATGGCTTTGCTGTGAGAAAGAACATTTTCATAAGCAAAACTTTAAATTATTTTGTAAAGCTTGTCTCAATGGAATAAAATGTGTTTAATTTTGATCCACTTGTACGAAATAATGGCAAAAACGTAAGGAACACAATGGAAAAATTCTTGCTTTAATTTTCATTATTAAAAATACGAAAAGGTATTTTAAGTTACCGAATAAATAATATTGATTATTATTCTCAGTTGATTTTCAGCTTCGAAGTTTCTTTTCACAGTTTATTACAATTCCATTGCGTCTCAAAGACACCCTTTAAATTTTGTAAATTTTCAGCATGAGAAAATTAATTTCAAGTAGTTATATGGGTATACCCGTTGGTAATCGATCACTTTTTTTTTTTTTTGCATATTTGGTTTAAAAGTAATACAAATATTTCTACACAAATATAAAAAAAAAACAGTATTCAAGCTCTACGGTGCAATGGAATGGATCAATAAAAAAAAATCAAGAATTTTGCTATTTTTGTGTGTATTTGTAGAAAACTGACGAGTTTTTAGCCAGATTTTATAAAAATAATAGAACAAAAAAGTTGACTTAACTATTATCTTAAAAGTTTTAATAATGTTTTTACTGACCTTAAACTCGTCTTCTCCGTATCTAAGATCATCTTCTGAATAACCTTTCATTATTTTTGTGGCTACCGGACCCATGTAGTTGTTCACGATGGCAAACTCCATTAGTGATAAAAATACGAAAACAGAGCAGGATGACATCCAAACGTCAATTGCTTTTACGTAAGAAACTGGAGGCAATGACTGCTGAGACTGTGTGTTCTGAGTTGCTGAAACACATTAAATAAACAATATATCTACCAATGATGGAAATAAATTTTCAGCACCGCAAAGTTCTAAAATTAAATTGTGTAAACTTCTATCTATAGTTGTGTAAAACTAGAACAATAACGTATAACATTTTCTTCAAACAATTGTAAAGCTATTGCAGTTACACTTCCTAAACAGATATTTATTTACATGACAATAAACAAAATAGAAACTTGACATAATAAAGAAGCTGACATTAAAATACAGTTAAAGCTAGTTTACATTAATGGCATTTGGCATTTTGATGTTGGTGCTGAAGTAGTTTGGTTGCTGTTTCTCGGCATCTAAACTACTAATTTATTTGGACCTTTTCACGTGAATAGACGCAGAGTGTACCATAGCAAGGAGTGGTGCATATATCGCAATAATTTTTACACTGATAGTGACTTTAGGGGTGGTATTCATAAACATATCTCAAGCACTAGCTTCGTCAAGACGATCTTATTAAATATCTTATGTTCGTATTTACATTACACAAACATTTCTTATGCTTGTCACAATCACGGGGAAACAAGCCGGTCTTCACGAAGGCTGCCAGGGGCTGCAGTAATGTAGTGGTTAGACTACTCGCCTCCCTCATAGGCGAATTGAGTTAGATTCTTGGTGGGGTCGCTCCCGGATTTTCGCATGTGGGAATCGTGCCGGACGATGCCACTAGTCGGCTTGTTTTCTTGGGGATCACCCGTTTCCCTTGTCCTTTCATTCCTGCGCTGCTCTATACTTACCTCGCTTTACCCCCATCGGCTCTCAAAACTTCGATGTTAATAGCCGTTCAAATCTCTTCACTCAATCACTCACGAAGTGAGTGCACCTTAAGACTGAATATTTCTGTTACATAGTCACTGCTTGAAATTGCGATTTCGAAACACGTTTAATAGCCATCGAGATCTTGCTTAAGACGGAAAATGATCCTGTCTTCACCAAGTTAACTGTAGAGGTGAATTGATACGGGGGTTTTTTTTAATGGCGTACGCTGATTGTATAACTTCATACGTAGAATTAGCGAAGATTTATGCAAAATGGTATAGCAAAGAATGTGTAATAGAATGTGGGCGAAAGTTTAAATTGTTCTCCTCTGAGCAAATATGAACAGAAATGGGATTCTATACTGATACCATTCATTTTTAAAAATAATTAGCGCAGTAGAACTTAAGTTATACTAATTACATTGTGGAAACTACATAGCGCTAAACTTCATACCACTTATTCACAAAATAAAATATTTTTTTCAATTGTAATTTTTATTTTGCAATAAACCTATACGTACTTAATAACAAACAATGTTTATCAAACTATATTGTTTGCTAAATAAAATATAAAGTAAAGATTTTGTGAATATAAATATTTTGTACAAAGCTAATTTGTAATACAAAAGTTATGTAAAATGTTGTTGAACTGTATATGGTATTGATTATTTCAGTTCAAATCTAATGCTCTCGATTGTATGCTGAGTTTCTTATCGCACGCTTGTGTAAATAAATAACATTATTCATTAAATTTTCTTTACAATATCTTATTACGCACGTCCCGCGTCCGCAACAATTTATTAAGTGAAAAAAGCAATTTCGTTAAACTTAAACAAATTATCGTCGTTTTGTTCGTTTATTACCACTTTTGTGTGCATTTTTTATACTAAGATATAATTAGGAATACTTTTTTTTTCAATTTGCATATAATATCGCGCAGACATTACGTCGTAGTGTAAAAATTCCTATTTATCTCCATTTCGTGTCTAGCCGCCAAGAGTAGTATTAATTCCAGAATATGTACCATGCATTAACCTCGTGCTTAACTAAGCTGGAAGTTGTAAAAAATAAGCTATGCCTTGAACACGCCGCCTTCACGAAGATTGTCTTATTTGTAGACTATGAAACGTGGTCTTAACCACGGCTGTCTTAATCTGAGCCTTGAGACTTGACTATGAATACCACCCTAGCTTCCCGCAATTTGTATTTAAGTAAAAATTCTCTATCAATAAGTCATATTCCCATACAGATGGCCAGTTACTAGGCTAACCGAAGCAGCAAAGCAAATGCCACGGTTGGTGGCCTGGACAAGAAAAAATTGTAGGAGGTTTGAACTGATATCTGCGCTGTGCGTCACTCCACCAGGTTTCTCCTACAAAGTTTTTTCAGCTGTCACTTCGCCTTAAAGAAAATTCACCTACAGGCACTAGACCCACATTCGGTTCACCTAATTTTATTTCAACTAAAGTAGTTTCTTATAAAGTCGTTTGAACAACAATCCTTTGAACTACAATGTTTGAAAAATATTGTATTACAAAATGTCTTGAAAACAGCAAAAGAATGTAGTCCTGAAGACACTACAAATAATAATCCATATATCGTATGGTTAGCTGAGTACGGCTGCACGTGAAAATGCCTTTATAAATGTTTATTTTGTAGCGAGAAATTACAGGTTTGTCTTTGGGAGATGCTATCTCCTAAACAATTGCTATCCACCACTCCTAGACACTATGATGGAAAAACCATCGCCCGGCCATGTTTCACTTTCAAACATGGGAAAATCGCCCCGTCCCTTCTTATTCAGTCTGCGCGCGCAAATTTGCACACCAGAAACCAATACCAGAATATATATACAATAATATATTGAAATGAAAAATCCCAAAGAAAAATGAATTTTAAAGTTGAAAACAAAGATTGTAATTATTTAATAATAGTTATAACAAAACCTTTATTTTAGAAACAATCTTGTTTAACAATTTTCCTTTTTTAAAGTAATGAAATCTAAGAAAAAACCACGCAGAATAATAATAGAATAACAATAAAGTAGTAAAACAAAATATTTTAAAATTATTAAAACACTGGCTTATACAAGATACGAAAAAAAAAAAACGGGGTAATTATTTTACACCTGAATACAGATAGCTGAACGTATTAGAGAAATAACAGCCACAGTTTTCTACTTTATACTTTTCTTTTGGAATATATTTAATGTGCGACACAAGACTTTTTAAGCGGTCATCACCACTGTACTTAATGTTAAAATATTGTAACTTCCATATTAAATATTTTGTTATTTTTTAGAGACATGTTTTTCAATTCTGTGGTCAGTTGACATGTCCAAGTACTACATCAACCTTGCCATTATTACTAAAGGTTTATCGTTTTTTAGGCTTACATCATTAACTGCTGTATTTGCCTGAGCAACAGAGGTTTTCACAAAAGAATTGCATCAACACGGTTTCTGACAAGCATTATAATAATTTAAGTACTTTGCTTAGATCAGAAACTCACATTACAACAATAAATGTTTATCAAACTCCTCAGTACATAGAAAATGCCTTTTTCTTTATAAAAAAAGTGGTGTTTGTCGGGAGAAAATGAGTGTTTTAGAGTAACGAGAGATATGACTCATGTAAAAAAATGTAACCGAGCAGGCTAACAATTATCTCACTACGAGAAAAAAAGCATGGAACTGGAATAACAGCAGCTGAAAAATTATTGTATTTGCAAGCATGTGATTTCGTGAATGAAGCTAAGACCTTTCCTGCCCTTCTTCAGTCCAAACTTCGCCCAGTTAGCAAAGGGCCATGAAGATAAAAAGATGATAAGGAAAGCTGAAAAAAGTTTGTTGTATTAAAAGTGCTCTCTAATAAATATGTTTTCTTCTCTACAACCTTGGATTTAATTGCCCTTCTAAAAAATGTGCCTTAATTGAGTATTTTCTGTTTGGAATGCTTAAAATACGTTTCAGCTCAAAACGTGTTATTACAAAAATTTATCTCCAAAAAATGTAATAAAACCGTTATTACCCATTAACTTAATAGAATGTAACGTTTATGAGATCTAGAAATAATCGGTGTCGTAGTTTTGCCCCACATCATTTCACGATAATAAAACTCAAGGAAACATTTTGAATTGCAGCTATCTTTTTAATTTTGTTTGAAAGCACCTATTATGTAATTTTGAGGAAGTAGGATAACAATAATTATTAATATATAAAGAATAACACCTAATGTCTTAATAAAGTGGAATTCTACAAATTTTATTTAGAAAATATATGACCAAATATTGTTTGGTAAGCTTCAAATTTTTGGAGTTTTATTGTGAGATGAGCGCAGAGAAAAATGCACTATACTCCACTACAAGATTCACATATTACTAGATGAATTTCCTTTCCGTGCTACCTTTGAGGCATTTACAAGTAATTGTGTAAATTTGAATAGGTGCAAATATTTTATCCTTCTGAATAGGAATTAAACAATTCAAGGAGACTTTTCAGCAACAGTCTACTGACGAAAATTCGTTTCCTATTCCGGTTTAAGCTTGGGGAAATATTCGAAAGCAAACATTTTTAAAAGTATCTTCTAAAATAAAAAGGAACCTAGTTGAAATTAATTTTGCTCAGTAAGTTTGCAAAAGACTTCAGCTGTTGAATATTCATTCTCACTGCCACTGTGGAGCTGAAGAAGCGGCAATAGTGTAAAATACGTGACTTTGGGGCAAAGTATCATGAATCGGAGCACTGAGCCGTCCACCAAATAAGTTGATGTCCCAACTGGGGTCGCATTCAGCGGCAATGTTATTAAAAAAATGATATGTTTTATTCCACAAATCACTACAGAAATTGTTTACTAAAAATTTCTACAAATTTGTGATAAAAATGAGGCTAAGAGACTCCAAATTGAGGCTGAATATCCGCAAAAGTTGTTACAATGTCAGCCAAACTAAGAAGCCGATACAATATTATTATTTAAATTATTTAAATATTCTTTAATAGTAGTAGGATAAAGGGAAGTTGGGGCCAAAGTATTTTTAATGGGAGCTGTGTGGCAGGGCGGCTGATGGTCTTCGGCTCGACTCGGACGAGCGAGGCAACCTTTGGCTCAACTCAGGTGGTGCTCGGAAGCTGTCGACTCGGGTTTGTCGTATATACCCGAAGGTGCTCGGCAGTTACTCCCACTAATTTTTTTTAAGCGTATGTCTGCTTCTGGTAGCCATATTGGTGTTATAGGCATACGGAATTTCAAATCGAAAATCTGTTTTTATTATCCGATTTAATTTTTTTTATAATTATAAATTATAATTTTTTTATATTTTGCTAAAATTATACATAGAGTTCTGCGGAAACTTTTAAAATATATTATTCATTTACTACATATCCAGTCCCCTCTCTTGAAGACTTATTAATAATACACGATGCCAGAATCTGCAAACTATTCACTTCCTCAACTGTTTTGTTTGTATAAGCATGCTACTCAGATTTTCTAATGTATGTATATATGAATAAAACAAACCCATCATACTAATACCGACCAAATGCACGAGTAAACTACAATCATGGTATTGATCAGCATATACCAACACTTGTATTGGCTTAGTTGGCATTAATTTAAATGCCTTAACTGCCACACACTGCAATTCTTGACCATCGATGCATCAATCCTCTAATTTTCATCAATATTTGGATCAATGCATTAATCTTCCATTCTTTCCATCGATCTTTCAATCTTTTCATCAAACTTCCAAAATCTTTCCATCAATCTTTCAATCTTCCCATCAAACTTCCAAAATCTTTCCATCAATCTTTCGCAATCAGAACAACTATCAGCACCGTACATGCCGCAATCAACACCACACACACCACGATTAGTATCACAATATTTCAATCTTTCCATCAATCTTTCAATCTTCCTGTCAATCTTTTGTAATGTTTCCATCAATATTTCACAATCTTTCCATCACTTTTTCCCAAACTTTCCATCAGTATTTCAATCTTTCCATCAATCTTTCGCGATATTTGCATAAATTTTTCGCGATATTTTGCATAAATATTTCGCAATCTTTCCACCAATATTTCGCAATATTTCTATCAATATTTCGCAATATTTCCATCAATATTTTGCAATATTTCCAACAATCATCAATCCATATTCAATCCATGGGTTTGTCGTCTGTTTCTATCCATACTTACGAAAAAAAAAAATACGATTCACCAACTGTCTCCGAAATTTTTATATGGCGACAAAATAAATTTTATTTATATAGTCAACTATTCATGCATTTTTTTCATAAAGTATTTATTAACATTCTATATGCAGATATTTCCATTAGTTGTCGAGTGCACATAGCACCACTTTAAAATTTTGAGGGATAAAAGCATACGAAACATAAAAATTAACAAAAAACCATTATTTTATAATAATTATTTAATAATATTTATTTTGTAATTACAATTTCAAAAGAAAGCAGTTCATCACATCGTGCGATATATCCCTGTTTCATCAGTTCATCGATTATTGAAGAGATTTCAACAATGTGTGAGAGATCCGAGTGTTTTTGCAGGTCAATCAAATATCTGAGTCTATCAACAAGTTCATTCGGGTCTTCTGGAAATATGTAACGAGCATTCTTAATGCCTTCTGCCTTCTTCCCACCACTTGTCCAAGGAAACTCGTTGCAGCAAATATGTTGGAGGGGTGTGTCAGTGTATCGAGAAAATCGCCATCATATTCATCAGCATTATCACTGTATTCATGTTCATTTTCATCAATGCTATCTTTATGATAGTCTTCACCTCTGGTTTCATCCTCAATATCAAGTTTTCTTTTCTTTGTAGGAGTCACATCGTCATCATCAGTATTTAGAGCTGACCATTGTTTATTTTGAAGTTCGTCGACTTCATGTGAACGCCCACCGATGTAGCAGGGGGTATGGATGGTATCACCTGCTGGCTTCCAAAAGACGAATCGTTGCAGTTCTTGATGTGGTGCTTCAATGTATCGCCTTGCATAAACTGCATGTGGCCATTGTCGTGATTCTATCTCATGAGAAAAGGACTCTTTGTACAGGTAATTCTTTCATGTCGACGATTTTGACCTTAGTTAAAAACTCGATAGCTGAATTAACACAGTCGGCAATCAAGCAGCGATGATGCATGTCGTGGCTCTATGTTTGATGACCTTCATATTCACAATTCATATTCACTGTATAGCGAGAGAATGCTTCCAAATCGATGTTATCTTCTCGACCCCTGAGCATCAACTAATGCATCAGCATGCGTCGGTGCTCTATATATACATTCTCCCATCACTCGGGAAAATCGCCTGATTGTTTCTATTTCCACGAGAAAATTAATATTTCTTTACGATTTCAGGCTACGAACATGCGCACGCCATGCATCACCTTTGTAAATTGTTTAAAACTTTGTATCAGTTGTGCATGTATATTAAACAGTGAACAATTAATGTACGAACATCGCTAAGAAGGCTTCAAAAACTCGGGTCGTTAATCGAATCGTGAACCACTTTTCTCAGCCTGATACCCATATCCGATAGCTAAAACCATCTTTTCGCCTTTATTATGAGTTCCGAAAACATTCTCTGAAATTTTTTCTATGTCTGAAAGTGAATAAAAATTTTTTTTTATAGTTTCGGGTCTCAAACTCAAGTACCTACACCGTACTCCACCTTTGGAGATGGCTGAAATCCTTATATCAGGTGCGCATGAATACTAAACAGTAAGGAATTAATGTACGAACATCGCTTGAAAATGGGTTCAAAATCTCTGATCATTAATCGATTTGCAATCCTATTATCTCACTATGATTCCTATATCCGATTACTAAAATTTAAATTCCTATAATATCGACCGAACACTAGGAAAAAGACAGCATTTTTTTCTAAGTCCGATAGAAAATTAATATTTTTTATAATTTCATGTCTACTCAGGTCTCTACACCATACCTAAACTTTGGAAATTGTATAAATGTTCATATCAGGTACGCATAAGCACGTAAACCGACAGAAAATCACTTACAAAGCTCGTTAAAAATGATCCAAAACTTGGTTTGATATTCGAATTGTGGACCTTTTATCTCACTATAACACCTTTATTCGCCGTACAAAATTTGTCTATCAACCTATATTATAAGTTTCATACACCATGTACTAATAAGTGATTTATTCCAGCATTTTTATTAAAGTGTCGCGTAGGTAGTTCTTACATGCACATTGGTGGAATTATTTGAGGGAATTGGGCACAAGGGCGTGGGGCACCAGAGCATCGGCGCTGTTCGTGCTGTTATTCTAGTCCCCTGGCGGCCACATTGTCCGCCATGTTAGATGTCGGTGACCTTGACCTTTTAAATTGACCCCAGTGACCTTTGACCTCTGAAATCCAAAAAATACAAATTTAATAAAACATAATTGACAATTATTATAAAAATTATTAAAAAAAGTTATTACTAAAAATTATTAAACATTTATTTTAAAATGGTTGAAAAATATATTATTAAAATTATTATTAAAAATGTAGAATCAATAGCTTTAATTAAAAAAAGACTTACATTTCCGGAGGTTCCTCCAGCTCTACGCCCAGCAGACAACATACGACCACCTCCTCCACAACCGCCAATTACCCCTCCTCCAGCCGTGATTCGCATTGGCTAATTAGTCCACCAATTACTGACCTACATTCGATCCCCACCAATGTTTCTCATTTGCTAATTGCTTACCTTCGTTCATACCATCGTTTGCTTATCAGCTTTAGGCCAAACCACCACCCACCCCATCCTCCCTTTTAAAGTTAACCAACAAAAACTAGGAGAATTATTATATTCTGAATTAACTTAATTATTTATAAGAAATTCCCCGAATTTTTTCAAGTATTCAATGTAGAATAAATCTCAAGATGGCCAAGGTCAAGTTAAATGTTTGAGATCAAACCTCAAACATGGGTCGCTACCCAGCACCCTTGCCCCAAATTCCCCAAATCCTTCTACTATTTTACATGTAAGAACTGTCTAAGTGACACTTAAGTAAAAAATGCTAGAATAAATTATGTATAACTACATGGTGTATGAAACTTATAATTAAGGTTGCTAGATACATTTTGGGTGAAGAATTAAGGTGTTATAGCGATATAAAGGGTCCACAGTTTGAATGCCGATCCGAGTTTTGGATCATTTTTAACGAACTTTGTATGTGATTTCCTGTCTGTATATGAGCTTATACGTACTTGATATAAACATTTATGCAATCTTCAAAGTTGAGGTATGGTGTAGGGACCTGAGTTCGAGACTTGAAATTATAAATCATGTAAATGTTTTATCGGGCTTAGAAAAAAAATTGGTAACTTTTCCCAGTGTTCGGCGAATATTATCGGAATATATTTTAAACACAAAACGGATGTTTTAGCCATCGGATATAAAAATCCGAGTGAGATAGTAGGATTGCAAATATATCGATGACACGAGCTTTTGAACCCTTTTTAAAGGGATTTTCGTACAGTAGTTCCTTACTGTTTAGTATTCATGCACATCTGAAATAAGAATTTAAGCCATCTCCAAAGGTGAGATACGATGTAGTGATCTGAGTTTTAGACCTGAATCTATAAAAATAATTATTAATTACCTTTGGGAAATATAAAATTTTCACAGACTGTTTAGGAAATCATAATAAAGGCTAAATGATGGTTTTAGCTATCATATATGGGGATCAAGGTAAGATATGTGGTTGGTAATTTGATTAACGACCCAAGTTTTTAAAGTCTTTTTAGCGATGTTCGTACTTAAATTTTTCACTCTTTAATATTCATGCACATCTCATATAAATTTTTAAGCAATTTAGAAATGTGATGCATGGCTTAGGGCACTCAGCTCAAACCGTAATTGTAAAAACATTTAATTTTCTCGTGGACTTAGAAACAATTACGCGATTTTCCCGAGTGATGGGATAATGTATATATAGAGTGCAGATGCATGAAGATACCTTAGTTAATAATTATGTATCGAGAAGTTAACATCGATTTGGAAGCATTCTTTTGCTATACAATGAATATGAATTATGAATACGGAGGTCTGCCTTTGACCTCATCGAACATGGAGCCGCAACCAGCATCACCGCTGCCTGTTTGCCGACTGTGTTAATTCTGCGATCGAGTTTTTAATTAAGGTCAAAATCGTCGACATGAAAGAATTATCTGTACAAAGAGTCCTTTTTGCATGAAGAAGAATTACGGCAATGGGCATATGCTGTTTATGCAAGGCGCTACATTGAAGAACCACATCAAGAACTGGAACGATTCGTCTTTTGGAAGCCAAAAGGTGATGCAGTCCATACTCCCTGCTACATCGGCGGGCGTTCACATGAAGTCGATGAACTTCAAAATAAACGGTGGTCAGATCAAAATACTGATGATGACGATGTAACTACTACAAAGAAAAGAAAACTTTGTAGCTACTAGGCCACATGAGTTATACAGGCAAATGGCTAGTAGGGTACATTGTTACTATACTTTGGTGCAGACTAAGGGCACCTGTGGTTGTTGCGTAAGGGGTAGACAAATACTCGAATTCTCCATTATTTAACACACCAGTATATTATTTGTCTGAAGGTAACATCGGTATTTACACACAATGGCGAGACTGAGCCCCCCTACAAGTAGTAGGCCTGAAGGGCTGGTGGGTGGAATGATATGCGTCGGGGAATGTTGTTTGAATGAAGACGTTTCTACTTATCTGTGACTGCGGCTTTTGGTGAGTTGTCTTCGTTGGTAGTTGAGGCCTGCTGAGTGGGGTGGCCCTTTTTCAGGCCCTCGGACTGGCTCTCGTTGGCGTGCTGTACTCAGCCGGCTTCTTCCTTCGGCTTTGACTGACTCTCTCCTACGTCGACGTCTGCCACGACTCGTCTAGCGCTCCCGACTTCTCCGCCTCGGAAAAGGCCACTACAATTTCGGAAATTAACTCATAAGTTCTCGGCACTTTTACTTGGTTTGTCCCGGAAATTTACACATGAAGTTTCGGCTGTTCCTGGGTTCTCTACTCGGTGACATCACAATTGACTTACTGACTGACTCGTCACCATCCTGCGCACGAATACGTCTTCTCGGGGAATGGCGCCTCTCGGTATGGGGCTGCCACTCGTTTCCGGGAATTTACTCATAAGTTCTCAGCACTGTTCTTGTCACACGACTGCCTACTTCCGTATCTCCTTCGCCTCCCGTCTCGGCTGAACACCTAACTCGTCTCCCGGCTGTGCCGCCGAACAACTCCCGTCTCGCCTGGCGACAATTGAATCGGCCGGGATCCGAACCTGGCCTTCGATTGACTCACCCGACTGCCGCCTCTCTGCGTGCGATATGTCTGCCTGACTGATTCTCACTGACGCTGGTCCAACGCCTCTCGACGGCGCGGATTCAACTGACTCTGCTCAACTGCTTCTGAACCACTGCCCTGAACAACTGCCCTCCTGCCTCGTTTGCTCCTGAATTTAACTCGTGTCCCACTATATTCAAGTTAGCTGTCAGCAGTTTCTAGAGAGAGAAATCTTTCATTCGGCTTCGGTTCTTCCCCGCGTGTCCTTACGCGTCGGGACTGTCCCGAGGGTGTTTCCCCGGAAGTTTTGTTGTCAGCTGCCTGCCCTGGCTGGCTGGCTGCCTGGCCTGGATAACTATAGCAGGGTGTGGAAACAGCGCAATGCCTATCCCATGTACATGACACGTGCCAACTTGATATTGAGGATGAAACAGGATGTGGAGACTATAATCAAGACAGCATTGATGAAAATGAACACGAAAACAGTGATAATGCCGAAGAATAAGATGGCGATTTTCTCGATGCACTGACACACCCATCCAACACATTTGCTGCAACGAGTTTCCTTCGACAAGTGATGCGAAGAAGGCAGATGGCATAAGAATGTTCGTTACATATTTTCCGAAGACTCGAATGAACTTGTTGATAGACTCAGATGTTTAATTGACCTTTAAAAACTCTGGGATCTCTCACACATTGTTGAAATATCTCCAATCATCGATGAACTGAAGGACATGATATATATAGCTTGATGTGAAGAAATGCTTTCTTCTGAAATTGTAATTACAAAATAATAATGAATTATTGTTATACATCAATGGTTTTTTCGTTTTTTTTTGTACGTCGTGTCGTTTTATCACTCACAACTTTAAAGTGGAGCTGTGAGAACTCTACTACTAATGAAAATATCTGCATATATAATGATAATAAAGAATTTACATACATCAAATTGCATGAATAGTTGACTTCATACAAAACATTAAATCTGCCGACATGTACAAATTTTGGACACAGTTGGTGAATCGTTTTATTTAATATGTATGGATAGAGACAGATGACAAACCCATGTATTTAATATGGACTGACGATTGATGGGAAGATTGCAAAAAATTGTTGGAAAGATTGCGAAACATTGATGGAAAGATTGTGAAGATTGGTGGATAGATTGTGAAAGATTGATGGACAGATTTCGAGAGATTGATGAGAAGATTTGATGATTGATGGATATAATGGTAGATTAATGTATTGGATGATTGATGGTCAAAAAGAGCGCGAAATTTAAGAAGGTTTATCACCCTTCTACATTCCAAGTATCCATGGCCTGGCAATATTAGCATTTAAATTAATACCAGTTAAGCATATAAAATTCTTATTAGATGCTGATGCATACCATGTTTATAACGTACTCGTACATAGTTTGCTGTAAGTATGATGGGTTTGGTATTTTCCATATATATTAATATATATGATATATACTTTAAGATACTTAAAAAAAATCTGAGTACCATACTTTTACCTACAAAACAGTAGAGGTAGATAATAATTTGCAGATTCTGGCTTCGTGTATTAATCAATCTTCTAGAGAGGGCACTGGAAAGGTAGTAATTTAATGAGAGACTTTTGCGTGATTCCGCAATACCATATGTATAATTTCTGCACATAAAAAAAAAAGTATAATTTAAAATTGTTTATATTGGATAATAAATACCGATTTACGATTTGACATACCCTATGTCTATAACACCAATATGGCTACCAGAAAAATATATGCTTTGGTAATTAGTGGGTGTTACTGCCGAGCACCTTCGGGTATGTATGACAAACCCGAGTCAATGGCATCCGAACACCGTCCGAGTCGAGCCGAAGATTGCTGAGCTCGTCCGAGTCGAGCCGAAGACCGCCAGATGCCCAGCGGCCCAGCCCCACAGCTCCCTATAAAAATACATTGTCCCAGACTTAACCTTTATCTGACTACTTTTATTTGAACTTAATTTTAAATTAAAATTAATAATATAAAGGCGTAAGTATACCGTGTTATCTATCACCAGACTCGTCTTTTCAAGGCCATTACTATCACGATACGATAACCATTATGGATCCCAATCACAGAACATAACTCACGAGCCACACCTCAACCACCATCCATCCCCATCGCCCCACCTTAACATCGCCCTCAAAACTTTTACCCCATCCACCACAACCCCATTACTCCCTTTTTTTACTTTGAATAAAGTGAGTAAAAAGCGATATACAATGTCACATCATGGATGGTCCCAGCATCAGTGATGTACAGAGGGGAGCGACAGACAAATACTGCATATACATCCCCTCACAATTCCCATCACCCCCGACACATCACACATATCATCGCATCACCCACGACCATGAAACCCTTCCTGCACGCCCTAGCAAATTCCATCGACCTCTCTACATCCCTTCGTCAATCACCTCTTCACACATTGCTCGCGAGACAAGACGAGTTTGCATTGCCGGCCTTGACAAAGCAATCGTAGAATGACCCTACATCTAAGAATTAAATAATCAAAAAATTATGTTTTTTAAAATCTTTTAATTAAAATTAATTTATGTTAAATTTGTAAAGTTTCCAAATTATTTAAGAATGCAGTGTTATGTTCAAAAAATATGTTTTGAATTCAAAATCGATTTATAAATACTAAATTAAGTAGAATTATCGTTTTTCATTGCATCTGTTAACAATAAAAATATATTATCATTTAGGCAAATCGATTCGAACACACAGCCATCCAGTCACACTTCGAGTACTTTATGCACTTCGCTACATGAACAAACAATAAGCAGAAATGCTTAAAAGTTGTATATTAATGGTACAAAAGAACTCATCGGATTTCTTCATACTAATTCTTAAGTTCGAATAATACGAGTTCTATGATACGTCACTTGCCTTCAAAATGTTTTAGAAATTCTTAATACAGTGTATTTAACAGAAATATTTAATATTATATGTGGTTTTTATAAACGGATCTCAAATTAATCGCGATGTCGCTTGCCATTAAATAGTTTTGAAATTGTTAAATACAATGAATTCATGTGTGTTTTCAATAAATATAGCTCCGAATAATCGGGATTGTGGTCACTCCAGAATTTCATTAGTAAGAAACATGGAGGATTTTGTCGGTCAACGAGCTTCTCATGTGTTATTCCGTTTCTCGCACAGTTGCATTTAGTCACAGGTTCAGAAAATATCTCACACCATCTGTGTTCTGGAGAACATGCAACTCGCTGATCTTTTGGCTGCTAAAGGAAGGCCAGAAGGTGATCTGACACACGCAAGAGGAATACTAAAAATGAAATTAGTACATGGAGTTACATTCCATTATACTTCCAACACATCACAAGCAGCACCCTTATTGCGACTACTGCTCACATGTTTGCAGTACCGTACTGTGCAAAATAACAACTTCGAGATGCCGACACATGAACCCATGGGTTCAACATTCTAGGAAATAATCGATAAAGTACGTCTGTTAATGATATTTCACATGGAGGCTAACATTACATAGAATGTTCTGTGTTCGACCCGGGTAAGGCACGTGGCAATATGTAATTGTTTCACTGGTGTTAAAAATATTTCTGTTTCCATTGCTAATTATATCACTTTTAACAATATGACTCTAGCTAAAATTTTAAGAAAAAAAATTAAATTCTGCTATATTTTGCATAATTTCACTTCAATGAACTGTCAGTAAAATCGGAAAACCTTTTCATGAACCACATTTTATTTTTCCAAATTACTATCATACTGTAATAAGTTAAGAATGGCAGTATTAAAAAATGTTTCACATGTACAAATTATGCACTGAACAAAGTTATTATCCTCGTTTAGCAAGCAGAACAACAAAACAAACA
Source organism: Clitarchus hookeri (assembly GCA_002778355.1). Taxonomy (NCBI): domain Eukaryota; kingdom Metazoa; phylum Arthropoda; class Insecta; order Phasmatodea; family Phasmatidae; genus Clitarchus; species Clitarchus hookeri. The sequence goes on from NQII01000007.1 coordinate 2,214,887, forward strand.
AATCAAGATCTTTTAATTAAAAACTGATCTAACAGTGCTTGTTTCTGTAAATTATTAAACCAACATGAAGTATAAAAAGAAGCAGTAATTGTTTTCTAAAATATTAACAAAGAACTGTTCAAATATGATAAAGAAACATTGATGAGAAGTAGTGTGAGTAGTTAGAAATGGTAGGTTTAAACACAGGTTCGTGACAGGGATTCAGGGATTCCAAGATGGCTGCCACCGATGATGTCATGCTCTTGCATTCCACTCCCATTTTCCCCTCGAAATGTCCCTTTTTTTCCTCGAAATGTCGCACATTTCCCTCGAAATGACCCTTGTTCCCTAAAAATGTCCCTTTTTCCCCTCGATATTTCCAGAACTTCCCTCCAAAAATGATTTTTCCAAAATTTTTTCAATGACTCCACAATGTGGCTAAATGACTCATTTTTGGCAATGAGGGGTAGAGGGGTTGAGGGATTTTCTTCTAGTCTATGCTAAGTAGGGAGGGTTATCTCAGAGACTTCCCAAATATGATATATGGCAATTTAAGCCCTATGCGAACTAATAATTATAGTTGGCCATAATTCCCGAACCGTTTAAGATATAGTCGTCAAATTCATAACATAGACATCGTAGAAGAAAAAAGACAGCTCTGTTCGCTTTTAGAAGTCTGAATAGCAACTGAGTCTGTCATCCTATCCTATATTAATATATATACATACAGATGCAATGGCAGTGACATTTATGTCAGCTTTGTTAGTGTCGAGATACTTTCAAGATGTGTTAGGCTTCTTTGTCATTGTGTGCGATAGCGCCCTTTATGTTAGACCTGTGAGAGCCTCACATAACCTGTTAGGCCTCTTTATGCCCGGTGGTGTTCTCTCTTTATTATGGTGGTAGCTTACATTTATGCTTTATATGTCTCTTCGCATTGTAGGCATATGAAAATGATATGTTACGGTAGTGATGTGATTGTTCCTGCCATTGCTTTCATAGTAGTGTGCGGTGCCTTTAATACTTTATCATTGTGTATGGTTGGGAAGACTTTGAGATAACCCATGCACATATGTTTGGGAAGACCCTGAGATAACTCTCCTGGCTTGGCCTGCAAGAACATGATGTATAGCTCATAGGAAGGACTTAAATGTTAATCTAATTTCGAGAAGACGGGAGTGATGTTATGAAGTTGTCGAATGTGTCTTACACGATACAATGCAGAACTTATGCGCACCTATGCTTGTAGAGCTTAAATCGCTCTTTATGTTAGGTGGCATGCATCGTTTAAGTGTTTGGTGCCACCCTTTTATATTAAAATGCATGTGTCATTGAAGTGTATGGTAGCACCCTTTATGTTATGCTGCACGCGCTTCGTCACAGTGTTCGACATCGCCCTTTGTTAGGGTGCATGCATCGATTAAGTGTTCAGTGTCACCTCCTTTATATTAAAAATGCCCGTGTCGTTGAAGTTTATGGTGGTGTGCTTTATGTTATGCTTTGCGCGCTTCACTGGAGTGTTTGGCGTCACCCTTTATGTTAGGCTGCATGCGTCGTTGAAGTGTTCAGCAATGTTCTTTATGTTACACCAAGTGCCATGGCGACGTCCTTTATGCTATGCCTCGCATTACTCCAACTGGGGAAGAATCTGAGATAATCCTCTGCACTTGGAATGCTAGCGTGTGATGTCTGAGACAACCTCATTTTTGAAATGCGAGAGCATGAAGTATATGATCTAGTGGGAATGAATTAAATGGGAATCATATTTGGGAAGACTCTTAGATAACCCATTACATAGAGACCAGTCGGGTGACATGGTAGGGATTTGGGAATACCCAGAGAACCCCCCTGCAAGAGTATGATGTAGGGGACAGTCGGGAGATATGGCAGGGCTTTGGGAAGACTCGGAGAACACCCCCTGCAAGAGTGTGATGTAGGGGTCAGTCGGAATGTCAGGGAAAACCCGGAGAACACCCTCTTGCCTATGTTATGTATTTGCTGGTTGTACCCTAAATGGTTAGGGAATTATGATCAACTAAGCTTATAAGTTCGCATAGGGCTTAAATTACCATTTGTTAATTTTCCTTGTCTGCGTCGATGACTATGTTATGAATTTTACGACTACATCTTAAACGGTTCGGGAATTACGACCAACTATGCTTATAAGTTGGCATAGGGCTTAAATGATCATTTGATAATTTTCCTTGTCTGCATCGAAGCCTATAATATGAATTTGACGACTACATCTTAAATGGTTCGGGAATTACGGCCAACTATGCCTATAAGTTCGCATAGGGCTTAAATGAGAATGTGTTAATTTTCCTTGTCTGTGTCGATGCCTATGATAAGAATTTGACGACTACATCTTAAACGGTTCGTGAATTACGACCAACTATGCTTATACGTTCGCATAGGGCTTAAATGACCATGTGTTAATTTTCCTTTTCTGCATCGATGCCTATGATATGAATTTGCTGACTACATCTTAAACGGTTCGGGAATTATGGCCAACTATGCTTATAAGTTCGCATAGTGCTTAAATTGCCATATATCATATTTGGGAAGACTCTGAGATAACCCTCTCGACTTAGCATAGACTCGAAGAAAATCCCTCAACCCCTCAACCCCTCATTGCCCAAAAATGAGTCATTTAGCCACATTGTGGAGTAATTGAAAAAAATTTAGGAAAAATTATTTTTGGAGGGAAATTCTGGAAATCTCGAGGGAAAAAAAGGGACATTTTTAGGGAACAGGGGTCATTTCAAGGGAAATGCGCGATATTTCGAGGGAAAAAAGGGACATTTCAAGGGGAAAATGGCGGCGGAATGCAAGAGCATGATGTCATCGGTGGCAGCCATCTTGGAATCCGTGAATCCCTGTCGCGAACCTGCGTTTAAACCTACCATTTCTAACTACTAGTGTGGTTTGATCGATACGGGGACAGTTAACTGGGAGAGGGACTTGGAAAAGATCGGCCAGAGTACCTGGAGCAGTGAGAAGGCCTCTTGATCCATACAAGCTTTCTCGTACTCTGTCATCCTGGTCAGGTGGCAGCCATCTTGAATTTGGTTTTCATTTTGCATGTTGTCTCCTAGAGTGCACCACTGGTGTCGATGCTCCATCTGCCCTCTTGTGTATTTGCTCTTGACTTTTGGTTTTCGTCCACCATCTTGGAATTATTTTTGTTTCTAGTGTTTTCTGCTAGAGTGCAACACTGGGGTCGACTTATTCGCTCCACCTGCCATCTTGTGTATTTCCACTTTTCATTTGATTTTTGGCAGCCATTTTTTTTTTCAAAGTTTTTTGCCAAGTGGTGACAGTGTAGGAAGCCATTTTTGTTTCCGACGTCCCCTGCTAGAGTACACCATTGTCGGCAGCAATATTTGTTTCCGATGCCAACTGCAAGATGTAACCATTGTGGGCAGCGATTTTTGTTTCCAATGTCCCCCGCTTGATAATGTTAATGTAGATGACCATTTTTGTTTCCGATATCCACTGCTAGGTAGCGCTAGTGTGTTTATTTAATTTTTGACCCTTAAATTATGGTCTCAGTGTTATTTGTTATACATGTGACATTCGACTCTATAATTATGTATATTTTAATGCAAATGAAAAAATTCTTCGGTGAGAAGGAGCCTCGAATGGTGCAACCTTAGGTTGGTAGATATGTGCCTTAGCAGGCTAAAATATCGAGACATATGGTAGTTTGAAGTATATGAAAAGGAAAAGTCATCACATTTTTAGTAGTATAATAATTAAGCCTTATTATATAAATGTAAAAAAAAAATGAAAATATTACTAGTAAAAACGAATGAACAATACCTTGTATACCAATTAAATATGAAATGTTTAGTACTATGCTTTTAAAATCTTAATAAATGAAAGTTTTAATTAATAAAAGCAAAAATTCTTTCGATTTTAGAAAGTATTATTTTTAATTGCCATTAAAACATACATCTCATTACTACAAAACCAAATGTAAACTTCAACTTTTTTAATACTCGGCTTTGAAAAAATTACTAAATTGCAATTACATTAAAAAAATATTTGTTCGATATTTGAAACTATTTGAGTAATTGCCTGGAAAAGAGAACATATAGTATAATCCCATAACTCTGTCATTTTGTAAGAGCTACAAATGTTTTTAAAAAAGCGATTTTTATTTAAGAAACATTATATTCGACTGATTATATTTGTTTTTTTTAACTATCAGTGTAATCAATTATACACTAAAACAGAAACCAATCAGTCATTCAATTGTTAATAGTGTGTTTTAAAAAATTATTAAATCGATAATTTTTATTAAAATATTATATTTACATAATTAAACTATTTTGCTTTGTGTGTGAACGATGGCGTTTGTGTGCTCGCCATTTAGTACCTGGTGACATACTTGCAATTCTGTCAATGTGTCACAATATCTGTTCCTTTAATCTCGCGTTCAGGAATGAACTAGTTAGTTTGCATCCAAGGTAGCCCCACATTGCTTCTGTATACTTGTATGTTCTGTGACTGGAAATTATGGTGCTTCGCGTACTCCAACCTCCTTCACGCCACTACCGGCCGCGATTTCTACCACCTCAGTAGATTTCTTAGACATCTGCTGTGCCTACTCAACATTCACCCACCTCTCTCTGTACCCACATCCTCTCCTGTATAACCCACCAGTAAAGTTATAGACATAAAATTTGTATAACAGAAGACTCTCATGAACATGATAATGTGCATAATACATGTTATACTCCCCAAAAAATTAAAAACATACATGCTCTGTTTGTTGTCTTCACTTCACCCACATGAGGGATTGATCCTCGTACAGACGGCATAGCACAAACCCCCTCCCAATAGATTTTATATTTATTTAGTTATCAGGACATCAGGAAAGTTGGAAGTAAATATGAATGAACTATATCATGCAGGCTGTTACATTATGAGAAACTGCGTAATATCGATATTCATAGAAGCTTTCTATAGTTTCTCAGTCCATTACTAGCAACAGAACATTCTGTTAGGTGATTAAAATTGTATTTTTTTGGGGAACAATCCAAATATTGTTGAAGTTGTGTTGGAGGTACGATCTGTTTCTTGTCCATTTCGCTCGTTGCAGAAAATGTGGCGGAGTGGTATGTCAGAGCACCAAGAAAATCTACATATTTTTCAGCACCATCACTGTATTCATCTTCATTTTCATCAATGCTGACTTCGTGTTCATCTTCACCCTCTGTCTTGTATTCTATATTAAATTTACTTTTCGTTGTAGTAGGAGTTGTATGGTCATCAGTATTGAGAGCTAATGACAATTTATTTTGAAGTTCATCCATTTCATGCGAAAGGCATGCTAGTGTACATTTTGCACAAACTGACTATATCTCGCCTCGTAGGTATCTCATCCCATCATTATCATTAATTGTCTCGTCATAATTATTTGTGTAATCAGTACCCATCGATACAGCAACGGGTACTAACGACATCACTTGCTGGCTCCTAGTAGACGAACCCTTGCAGATCTTGATGTGTTCCTTCAATGTATCGCCTTGCAAAAACTGCATGTGGCCATTCTCGTAGTGCTTCATCATGTGAGTTCCCATGTCGTCTGCGAACATAATATACAGTCTATTAAGAGGAGGTAACGTTTGCTGTTTCTCAGTAGGCGAAATAACACTACAATTGTCAGCCTTGATGTGTTTATTTAAGTTATCACGTCTAGTGAACTGTCTGGAACATTTATATAAGCTAAGAATCCCATGAGTTAAGTTCATAAAACAATCGCTCTTCTCATTTGCCGCACATTGCAACTTTTACCGAAGGTCTTGGCACAGAAACAGTATTGTTTTACATGCAACTTTTGAACAGTTGTTGAAGGTATGCATGCCGTCGAACATGACATCCTCGATTTCACATCGTTAGTGGTTTGCATAGTCTTCAAGCATACATGTCTTCCTAAAGCTTACTCCTGCCGACTGACGCCAGCAGACTAACTTCTCCAGACTGACTCCTGCAGACTGACTCCTTGAAATAAAATACACATGATTATAGATGCGAACATCACATGTGTGACAAAAAAACACTTCGATCTTAAATTCAGAGTGATAAAATAAGCACACTAGTGCTAGATTGCCGCCTATGCTGGTGTCATCTAGCAGGGGACATTGGAAACAATTTTGGTTGTCTACACTGTTGCCATCTTACAGTCGAAATCGGAAACTAAGATTGCTGCCTAAAATGGTGCACGTTAGCACGGGGCATCTGAAATAAAGATGATTGCCAACACTAGTACCACTTGGCATAAAACATTGAAAACAGAGTTTGCGGACGAAAAAATATATGACAAGCAGAAATACACACGATGGGTGGTGGAACATTGACACCAGTGGCGCACTCTAGCAGACTATAACTGAAACGATAATCAAATCCTAGACGGCTGCTGCCCGAACGGAATGACCAAGCACGAGAAAGCGCGTGCGGAGACCAAGGGGCCTTCTACCGGCTCCAGTTGCTCCATCCGAGCTATTCCCCAGCTGCCTGTCCCCGTATTGGCCAAACCACATTTCTATAAGATTTATAAATTACTAGCACATCATAAGAGCAGCATAACTATGATCTATTATAATTAGCAGAACATGATTCTAAATAACAACCACAATTTGCAATTAACCTTCAGTTTAAATACCGCCACAGTTGGGAATTAAGGCAAAGAAAACTCGTATTTGAAACATTATTGCACATTTTAATAAAATATTTTTCTAAAGTTCGAAGTAATGAATTTTTGCTGTTTACTTAAATACATACAAACAACATGGCCTTAAATTCATCTGAACTAAATAATACTTGCATTTACCAAGCGTTAGTAGAGAAGTTACACCTAAGGTAACACGAGCTGGTATGGCCTCAGGTTTTATCCAGAAGGAAATCCAAGACATGACAACTATAAGTGCGGAAGGAATGTAGGTGTGAAACAGATGATATCCCAGTCGTCTTCTTAAATTGAAAACCACTGCCAAGCAAGTGAAGTTTCCTGTAGTGGAAAGAAACAAAGCGTTATGATAGGTTTGATTATTGTTAACAATACAATTTAGTTACAGTAATTATCTAGTATTAAAATATTGAAAATATTTATACCACGTGTGTCGTTAGTCGGCCGAATATGAAGATGTGTGACAGGAGATTATTACATTGTGAGAGAACAATTTATTTAATCTGCTGCAGTTACAATGCCTGTACTGTTTTTAATTTTACTTGGTATAATAAGCAAAAGCAAGAAGTAAATGAATATGCAGTTAATAGGAAGTTGTAAGAGTTTACATACAATAAAGAGTACCTAACTCATGGAATTGTGTTACAAATACGGACTATCCCACCATAACTACCCAGAATTGTTTTAAGATTACAAACAACCTATTTCAAAACACCAGGACATCCCACAAATTTCGAAGACAAACAACAATTTGTTCAGCAGCAAAATTTATACTCAAATAGAACATACGAAACTAAAAAGGGTTTGAACAAAAGATGCACACACACATAAACAAAAATTTTCTAATAAATAATAATGTACTATAAAAACCTGTAAAATTAAATACACCTCAACGATTATAAATAGCTATTTTTAATTTTTGGTAAATGAGGACGATAGATTAGGTATTTAAAAAATATTTAAAGCTGCCAAGTCGTGTTGAACTGATTTTGAAAACATAGATTAAAATTAACAGAGATTTAAAATTGTGTTTCCAAATCCTTTAAACCAGAGAAAACATTGGCATATTTGTAAGTAATGTGTGACAACAAATTAGAAAGAATTATATGAAGATACTTCAATTATAATAAACGAAAATATTTATAAAATTGGTAAATACACTTTTAAAAATGCTTGAGATTTGAATCCACATGAAATTCTGAAGTAATATTTCACTAAACACCTAAAGGGCGTGAAAAAAAAGAATATACTTGCTTATTTATAGTATCCAAAAACAACAGATTTAATAACTATAAACATAATAAATTTATGCATATTTGAAGGGTTCGGGTGTAAACCACGGTAAGTGACAATTTTTATGAAATTGAGTTGTGTGTTTTAAACAATGGTAAGTGCTGTTTTAAACTGATGGGTGCTAGTAGTTTTAATATACGTGAACATATGACAGAGGAATGCGCTGTTTTTTCTATAGTAACAACAAGTTGTTTCATATAAACCATGGCATGTGATTTTTAAATGGCGACAACAAGGAATCTATTAGGCAGTGATTTGTCCGAAGTTTTGGAGCAATATATGTCAGAGGATTTGCATGAAACTGAAAGTGAGGTAGGATATGTTTCATACAAGGATCCTGAATATGTTCCTATAGCTACAAAGGAAGGAAATATCTCTCTTATTAGTATTAAGGCGAGTAAAATGTTCGTAAATTCACAATTGGACCTTTGCATGCAAACAGTGGTATCTACTACACATACCATGTTCTTCTTACAGTAGTGACTTTCCCACGTTCTGCAATGAAACAAACCTCTTAGTGTTATAGCAGTGTTTTTAAATAAGTTACTAATGATTTTGAATAGTAAGAATAGCAATAAATTATGTTTATGACGTAAAGTGTTATTTGTTCAAGTTTAGTTGCAGAACAATGCTAAACAATATAATAGTAGATACCATTGTTTACTTGCAAATTGGTTAAGCGTTGTTCATTTGTGATGTTGCATGACAATTCAACCTACAAACAGTAACTGAAATGCATTTTTATCTTGTTTCGCAGTTCTGAATATTCAGGCTTTTGAAATAAGAATAAACTAATTTTAAAAGGTTTTATAAAATTTGAAATCATTACAACTCAACGTTTAAGGCAAAAACAGGAACTGCATCATCGGAAAAGCAAAGTTGGCCAATGCATGCTAAAAACTGGAACTGAAGAAGCACAGAGACAAGGGGTGTATGCAATAACATTCGACCTTCAACAAGCTTTGTCCACTCCAAAATTGTGAACCGGTATTACCTTCTACAAGAATAAGTTATTTTGTTGTAATTGTAGCATTCATTCATGTAAAGACAATCACGAATAATTTTGTGCCTGGGACGAAACTACTGCTGGGAGATGAACTAGGCAGTTGCTTATTAAAGCATTTCGGTCAGACAAACATAACCGGTGACAATCTTATTTCCATCACAGACAACAATGCGGGGCAATACAAGAATTGGACTGTTATAAGTGTGAGGTTACGACTGACTACAAGTGGAAAGTTTAAGAAAATCGATTATGTGTTCCCTCAAGTCAGTCATACGATGTTACCCTCTGACATGGATTTGGAATTGTCGAAAAATATGTCAAATCACACTGCAAATTTGTGTATTCTCGTGATCAATGTATACAAGTACTGAAATCCTGCTAGAAAAAGAAACCGTTCGTTGTGTACCACATGAAACGAGAAAACTTATTTGACATCTCATTGCTGTAACAGAAGTTCAGCCAGAGATCATCCTTGACCTCTGGTAACATGTTAGGAATAAAAACAGCAGTTCGTCTGATGATGTCGGAAGAGGATGCAAGTATCCTTAATGTAACAGATTCATCCTACCGATCCATGAATCAAGTGTCACTGAGATGGAAAGGGCGGCCAGGCAACGTTTTGGACAGTTTCAAAGGAACCCTTCCCTTAAAACACGATTCTCCAATACCATTGGAACAAACAAACCTTAGGGAAGTTTTGTCATACATTTAGTGGATACCTGCTTTTCATCATACATATTACAACAGCTTAAAATAATGTAAACAAGAATGTGTATATTATGTTGTAAAAATGCTTAAATAAAACATTTTTTGTTCAATGTCATTACTTGTTTATTTTGGCACAGAAGGTCTAAGACAATTTTTTAACGTAATGTCATCGGATGTACCAGTAGCATTTATAAAGTGGACTTACAAGCAATAATACACATATAACTGTGCAAGGAATCACAAAATAAATATAAATACTAATGTATAACCATATTTTGGCATAATTTTTCATTCCATATGTAAACAGTGGTAAGTGGAGTGTGTGTAATTTCTAGATACTAATATTAAACAAAAAAAAAATCATCCCCAAAAGCAGAAAAAAATGTTATCCATATGAAAAATTATCCAACATTTACATAGTAATAAGTGGGAAATTAACAACGATGCAACACATCACAAACGCTTACAATGTGTTGATAGGATTTTTTTTTCAATAACACATATGCTATATCTCAAAACTATGAAAATTTCACCTACCATGGTTTACACACGAACCCCTCATTTGTACATATTTGGAGACAATGCTATAGTAAATATAAGAGGAAATGTTGTCACAATACATTTTCATTAAGGTAAAAATCACGACAATAAAGTTGAAGAAATCAGGAAATAAAGCATCAAATTAATCCAATGGTAGAACTGTTTGGCTGGTTATAAAACATCTAACGGCAGAAGAAGATTTAGGATAGAGATGTCACAACGAGTGGCAGCCATATTATTTCGACCAAGCTGAATGTGGACAAAACGGAACTTGAACTCTGGTGAAATTGAGATGAACTTAAAAAAAAATGGTAAAAAATAAAATAAAACAAATTAATTGATTTTTTTTATAAATTCTAATATTTTATTTAAAAACTAAAATTCAATAATTAAATTAAATAATTAAATATTGTGTAAAGCCACTTGCAAAATTGTACCGTATATATAATAAAAACTAAAATAAAAAAAATTATTTAAAAAAATACTTTTTAAATTAATTAAATATTTTAAGAAAAATGGAAATTTCGAAACTATTGAAAAGAATAAATGAAAATCAGGAATCAATTTTTAAAGAATGTAACGAAAAGAAGACTGACATTCAGTAATTTTTTCATACGGAAATTAGTATTTAGTCTGCACAACCTCCCCCACTGCCGAATCATCGGAGTAAGTTAGATACAAAAAAATGCTTCAGGTGAAAATGCATTGAGCATAGCGGCTAGGAGCCGTCCGCCATATTGAACATTCTCATAATATGGCCACTTGTCTAATCAAAAATTTTAGCTTTTCCTTCAAAATTACGCGTTTCCTTTCAAAATGTCATGTTTTGTTCCCAAAATTTCCTTTTTTTTTCCCCACCCTTCAAAATCCTTTTGGGCGCAGTGAATGCTCATTGCAGTGCAAGAGCTCGAAATCGGGAAAATGTGTCACCACAATGAGCAAGCAAGTTATAATTATAAATTAAAAATACGAATATTAACATTTTCTTTTAATTTGATATTAATAATTCAATATTTTTAAAATTCGAATTACACCATTTTACATCAAATGCGACTGGAATTTTCAATGCGAATTCGAATATGGAGACTTAATATGTGACCCCCTGAACCTTTTCATGCCTCATCTACACCTTTATCACCCTCAACCCCTCATCATTCCCAGTGCCACCTACAATTAGTTAATTTGCCTCGATGATTGCATTTCGGGCATGCGTCAAATGTGAGGATTATCTGTGGAACTGATTAACCATATCTTCTTATATTCGGTATGACAGAAATAAAAGTTATTTCATATTTTTTTATTGGACTACTTTTTACATCATAAAATCACGAAGGTATATGCAAACCGTGTTACATAACACCTGACTCATATTTCTAAGGCAAATTCGAAAAATTATTTTTACAGATGCAACATATGCACACAGACATGAAAGTAGTGAACATAAAGATAATTGTGAAGCAAGTGGAACCAGAGCTGCAAACCCCTGGGTTAGAAAATGCACACATTAAGAACTCGGCATAAGAGAATGTATAGAAATCAGTAAACCTATACGTAGTATTAATGGTGAGCAGGTCCAAACCTCCACATTTTAATTTATTATTTTATTTTGTTTTACCGATAATGATTTTTTTTACATATTAAACACAATTGTATGTATTTTTCTTATGCAGTTATAATTTAAAAAATGTTTTATCTGATACATTTATAAAAAATATGAATGGGTGCGACTTTTTCCAAGAACTGCACATAATATGATTTAATTAAATTTTTTAATTTGAGCGTATTTTATGTAACAACTCAAAATTTAGAGACACGTTAATAACAAGTCACATATAATTGAACTCATATATTTAAGATGAATGAAATATATCAGAATATACATTTACATATTATTTTGCCTGTGCTCATTTCGCAAGTCTGCCATATTATATTCTGTATTCATAGGTATATAATTTAGTCAATTTTAAAATAAATTTAACAAGTATATGTCACCAAACTATCTCAAGTTCTGTTGCAAGCATAGTAGATATAATTCCAGAATGTAAGAACATATAGTTGTTTGACATTCACTAACCACTAAGTTTGGGCCCTTCAAATTCAGTATGTTGTCGTTTTTTACGTCCCCGAGAAAGCACATATGACATGAAAAACTCAACCATGTTTTACAGGCATACACAAAGATAATTAACGATATTTTTATTTTTGGGCCCTTCAAAATCACAATGTAGACATCATTTACAATCCTGTGAATGAACACATGGTACATTAGGACTTAAAAATTTACAGCCACAGTTCGTCCTAATTTTCGGATTGTGAGTCAGGCACTTGAAATTCAGTATACAGATACCATTACCGGCTCCGATAGTAATGAGCTAATGGCGATCCAGGCTCACAGGTGTCAGGCGTCCGGAGCCAGAGCCACCAGACAGGACACCACATGCGCGGCCGGCGGCCTTGTTCATCGTTCTCACCACTCCCATACCACTGCCAGGGACCCATAATAATAAAAAATATTTTAATAAAAAATTATTTTATAAAAAAATAATTAAACAATTTTATTTAAATTAAAAATTGTGGTTTGCTACATTCGATATCTAATGATTTCCCGTTTGGTAGAATTCCTACCCTTCACTCACTTGACTACTATCATGTTTTTCCTAATCTTTGGATGGTAGAGTGCACCACTTGTGTCTACCCATGCATCTTTGAGTGTCCTGGGGTAGCCGATCGCTCCATATACCAGTGTGAATATTTATTTTAAAACTTAAGAATCAAGTGTGATTTCCTATACACGAGGCATATAAATCTATTTTTAAAATAATTTTAAAAACTTTGAATTCTGCAAATTTTTTATATTATTTTTAGCGAAATCAAACATGCAGTATGCCAGACCGCGATCACACATTCAACTGTTAATACTTTGTCTGTAAAATATATACAATTAGTTATAAAATATTAAAAATAACTTATTTTTAATGAAAAAATGAGTTAACCATACCAGGGCTTTGCATTTTATATAAAAAAAGCAAAAAAAAAAATAAAAAAAAAATTAACCAAACTAGGATGCATTGGCAGGCTCGCCAGACAAACAGGTTCCTGTCATACCATACGAAGTTTAAAGGCGACTTTGTAACAGGCCATTTCGGACCCTGATTGTAAATAAGGGGTAGGATATGATTTAGGTATAATTATTAGAATGGTCGTAGGAGTATCATTCAAATTAGTATGTGTGTGTAATCGTCAATATAATAAGACAAGTTTCAATGGAGTAACTTTCTTTTTGCCATCTTAATTCCAGGATTTTATATTGAGAGAGATGACTGGCAGGAGGGATGTGTGAAGAAATATATGACTTCGCAGCTGGGGAAGCAGCCCCGAGCAGGGAACATCATGCTGATGTTCTGTTAGATGTTGGACGAGATCAGACTTTGAGGGCACTACAGTCGCCATCGGTCGACATGCATGGTCCCTTAGTGATGTCCCTCGAGGAGAANGGGGGGTGTTACCGATATACTTTTGTGGTACTACACGTGTTTATAAAGCATGTACGCCTATTCCCACTGAGAAAAGGTACCGCAAAGGCGATAACGGCAAAAGTCGTGGGGTGATATTGCAGAGAAATGGCGACGCTGAATGTGGTGCTGTCAGACAATGCTGCAGTGTTTATAGACGACACTTGGATGACAGCAATAGAGGCAAGTGGTATCAAGATTAAACACATCTCCCTGTACCGATGTTTAGGCAACCCGGTGGAACATTTCTCGTGAGTGATTCACCTGAATGCAGTGGCGATATGCCTTTAATGAGACAATGCACGAAGCAATAGGGACGACGGCGTATGAGCTGCACCATGGCAGGCCACCGCCTAGGTGGATAAAGAGAGTAGTCAATTTTTCCTTCAAACCACAAAATAAAAGAGAATAAATGTTCCGCCCGGCTTTGAGGAGAATGCGCCAAGCAGCGGAAAGGAGACAAAGAAAAAGACAGTAGGACGCCCACCAGACAGGTTGGAAAATGAATATATGGTTTAAGTGAAAAAAGTGCAGTTCTCTACAAAGCGTCATACAAGGGTAGGAAAGATGACAGATCTATATGACGGGTCGTACGTGGTTATCCGGCAAGCAGGTAAAGGGGCGTAGTAGCTTCGTGACCCTGATAGCCGAGGGAAGCCAGTAATTTTTAACATTGACCGCCTGAGGAAATATTACGCCTTGTAAAGGGAGACAGGAGACTCTGCATGTGATCGGAGGGGGTAAAAGGAAGGCCTCGTTGGGGAAGGCATGTGCTTTGTAAAACTTAGGTTAAATGGCTCGCTGGAGAAGAGGAAACGCGCTACTGAAAGGGATCAAAAGTGCTTTGTCTTCTTGAGCACATTTTCAAGGGCGGTGTAAGCTGTTGTCCGTTCGGCTGGGAACAAGAAAGCCAGAGTTGAGAAAAGGGAGACCTTCGTATTTTGGAAGAATAACATATGTAATAAACTTGGCTTCGCAGTGTGTAACAAATTTTGTTTATTGTCCGGGTAGGTGATGGACGCCTGTTTTTTAGTGTGGGATCTAGGCTGGCCTGTAAGAAGTACTTTGAGTTATTGGTAGTTACAACCAGTCCTGTTCACTAATTTAGCTGGCAACTGGTTCTTATCTCCCATAGGGCATCAATAGCTATGTGGCTCTAAGACTGCATAGGACATGCGGGAGTACATAGAAAGAAAAAAGACAGAGGATTCCTTTACACGGCAATTATTAAAAAAGGCAAGTGACATTCTGAATTTGAAATAATGCAAATTGTCTGATCAGGGGCATTACATTAAGAACGTGGCGGAATTGTTTCTGTTTGTAAATATAGGGGTTTCGACGACATACTTGTAACTACAATGCATCTGAAATGTATTGCAATTACAACTGAGGGTATATGCAATGGGCGATTTCGGGCCCTGTTGTAAGTAAGTAGTAGAAATATGATTTAGGTAAAATTAATTAGAATTGTCGTCGGAGTGTCATTCAAATTGGTACGTGATTGTAATCGTGAATAAGGTATGATACATTCTATTAGATTAACTTTGCATTTGCCAATTTAATTCCAGGATTTTATATTGAAAGAGATGACTGGCAGGAGGGTTTTGTCAAATATATGTCTTTATGGCCGGGGAAGAAGCCCCGAGTAGGGGACCTCATGTTTGTGTTTTGTTAGATGTAGGAGGAGGTCAGCCTTCGAGGAACGTGAGAGCATTCTGCCCTGTCTATGGCCACGCCTGCGAGGGGCGTGTATTACTGTGATCCTGCAAATCATTGATTATTAAATTTATAACTATTAACTTAATTATAATGATTTTTGGTAGATAAGTAGTAAAGCACCCAAATGACCAAATGTAAAAACCACAATAAAATAGAATAAATGGGTTACTGGGAATTGAGGGAGAAGACTCAATATTTTCTAGGTTGGAGAGCGCTGCTTGGCCGGCAGGCTCCCCTAGCCACGGAGAGATGAGCAGTGGGAATTTTGTATGTTACGCTTCACTGGTAGAAGAGTCTTCGTGAGCGACATAAGGCCACGCGGGTTCGCGGGCTGAAGCCGTAGTTCCCGCCTCGAGTATTGATTCGACTCACGAAAGAGTTGTGAGGGACTTTAGTCATTGCGAATCGTGGCTGGTGACCTGCTCGATGCACATGGACAGGAATGTCGCAACGTCATGATGCCACTGTGTGGAAAGGATGGTGGAGTGTTGACTACCCCTGAGCCAAGTGCACATTAACTGACCTTGATCATACGTGTGATATCCATGCCTTGTGCGAATAAACTTGCAGGTCCACTATGACCCACGAATGCTAGTTCGCTTCCGAACGCAACTCTTCGTAGTACAGTGTTTTACATAGCGTTTTAATGATTATAACCTCTCCTCCTTGCGACGATCACTACATTTGCTTCAAAGCAAATACTTTGCATTAGCACACTTTGCGACAGCAGTTGGCAATACTTATATTAAAAAATATCTCCCTTTTGAATAAAATTGAGGCAAGTTTTCCAAAAGCCATTTTTGATTTCACTTAAATGAACAACACGTCCGCAAACAAGAAAATAAGTATTAAATTACACACATTAAAAACATCTAGCAAAATACTTAAACGTGGTCATCTAGCATGAAGCTGTTATCAGTGATATTTAATATTTTGATTATACTCTTAGGTGCGGTTTGCTTGTGAACATATTGATGATCATAATTTATAAATACTAACATTCGCAGTAAAAATCAGGAGTTTACATACTATATGTGGTGATTTGAGATAATAAAACTTTTGAACACCCGAATTTCACTCATTTAATGCAACCTAACGAACAGAATATTCTTAAAGTGTTAATTGATAATAAATACTCCATACTATGAGCCATATTTAATTTAGTTTATTGTACTTTGTAACTCATCACTCATTATAGAAAAACTTTATTTACGTTCATTGTTATTTTAACTCTTGCATAGTACACAACGAAAAAAGGCGAAGGGTTATGTAGATATCATTTTCAGATATTAAAAAATATTAATAATTAGTGTGGATGGCGAGAAAATTTTTTTAAGATCTTGTTTGTTAAAATGCTGAAAAACGAATATTAGTTTTTAAAAAATTAACCATACCTGATAAGAACCCACGAACATCCTGTGTTCAATGTATAAACAGCGACCCGAACCACAATGCTACAGCATACTTGATGACTGCGAGACTCACAATAGTTTAAGTAAGTTTTACACAACTGTGCGACACGGCGGCGTGAAAAAATTTGTACTCATTTTGAAAACAAATATACGTTTCTTCCGTAACCTTAAACTAACATAAGAAATGAAAATAAATACTTTAACATAAGGAAGAGACGGTTTATAAGCTCCGTTATTTGATTACAACAGTGTTTGTTCACGAGGTTACGACCACACGTGAAAAATGTCCGCCATTTTCTCTCGCTGTGTGAAACGCAAATTGGTTTGCGCAGTGTTGTCTCCAGCGTTAAGTTTGTGACCGTTTTTATGGTCAACGCAAACATTGTGTTTGCAAACTGAGCTGTCGTAATCAGAAATAAAGCAAAGTACTGTTTTGCATCGTGGTCGAACGAAAAACTGCTTTGCGTTTCTTAGCGTCGCGGTCATAGTATACGCGCTGGATGAATCCAGTAATAACTGACGGTGTTCAAGGACATGGCCGCAGGTATTCGCCGACTTGTGAGGAGGAGGGGTTGGATTGGAAAAGTTGATGTGAAAAGGGGGATCTTCCGGCCCGAAATACGATATTAACTTATCGAGTCTCTGCTGAAGACTTATCTCAATCGAGCCAAAACATTGGTGGGGAGGAAGGGTGTCGAATAGTATATAAGACTTATCATCTTCAGTTTGCCATATTTATGCTTCCCGGTATCAGCATCATATGAGCGATATGCGAACAGTGGTTATACCTAGAGGGCAACAACCCAAGAAAATTGGTGTATACGATGGCAAAAAATCACTCAAAAATCAGTAAGAATCCCTAAAAATTGCAGAAAATCTTGGAAAATCGCTTAGAATCCCTGAAAATCACTAGAAAACCCATGTAAACTACAAGGAATGAAATCCCTGTAAATCGCAATAAAATCTCTGAAAAACTCAGAAACTAACTGAAAATCCAAAAAAATTCCCTGTAAATCGCAAAAAAATCACTAAAAATCTCATAAGATCACTGTAAATCGCAGAAAATCCCGGTCAATCACAAAAAAACCTCAGAATATCCTTACGGGTGTATTATGACCAGGATGCTAGGAAACGCAATGCAATTATTTGTTCAACCATGATACAAAACCATACCTTGCGTTTGTTCTGAATGTGACCACTCAGATTGCGAACACAAAGATTGCGTCGATGACAAAAACAGTCGCAAAATTTACGCGGGAGACATACACCACACAAACCACTTTGCATCTCGCACAGCAAGAGAAAATGACGGACATTTTTCATGAGTGACCATAATTTCGTGAACAAAAACGGTTGTAATTAAATAATGGAGCTTTATCTTCCATATGTTAAAGTATTCATTTTCATTTCCAAAGTAGTTTAAGGTTACTGAAGAAACCGATATTTTGTTTTCAATATGAGTACATATGTTTTGAAGCTGCATTGCTGCACAGTTGTGTGGAAGCTACTTATAATGTTCTGTGTCACATAGTTGCGAAGTGCACAGTAGCATTGTGGATAGGGTCGCTGCTTATGCACTAGAAGTAAGGTGGTCGTAGGTTATAATCTGGTGTTTAATAGCATATATCAGTTAGCCTGCAGAGTCCCAACACATTCGGCAAGTAAGAATCATTTTCAGCAGTCACAAAGGCATGTTTTTGTTACCATTACGCCAATTTAAACTAAAATTAGGCTGCTGAAGTAACTACTGAGTGACTTAAACTCATTAACAAGTTGCGTCTTGCATGATTAATACTTTTTTATTTTGGGGGCGTGGTGGTGCAGCCGCTAGAACGATCGCCTCCCACCTAGGCGAACCGTATTCGATTCTCGGCGAGGTCACTCACGGATTTTTGATCTTGGGAATTGTGCCGGACGATACCACTGGTCAGCGGATTTTCTCGGGGATCTCCCGTTTCTCCCGCTCTTGTATTCGAGCACTGCTCCATACTCACATCGATTCAACCTTATCGGTACCTGATGTTTACAGCTGCCCAAACTCTCTCCACTTTTCTTAGTTATGTCCAGTAATTTCTCTTATTTCAATATATTCTTTGGGCTTTATTAACGTAACTTTATTTGTTGGCCTTCTGTTAAATTTATTATTGGCAAAGACCGACAAAACATTTTCCAAGCATTATCATTAAGTGACAATGTTATTTAATGTAATAGATTTGTTGTATAACTTGTTCGATTCCTTGTGCTGAGATACACGTGCCCTCTTGAAAAATAATAAATACTATAATTTTTATTTCATATCGAAATATATCATTTTTAAGACAAGTATAAATGCCAAAATCGAAAAGTGGAATCTCAAAATTCCTGTTTCCTGAAAAATTAATCATATTATTTAATATAGTTTTTAATGTGTCGCTGAAGCAGTTATGTACATTATATTTTGCACCTGCCATAATTTGTTAAAAAAATAATATCCTTTGTAACTTTACGAAAATATTAAATTACAATATTTACGCTTTTCATTTTAACTGTATTGCACATTATACTTTCATAACAATACGACGCATGAAAGCAGCACCGTTAACTTGTTTTGCAAAAATGAAAGGCTGTCAAATACTTATACTATTTTATTACATTTGATTTGAAATATGCCATAGGGCCAAGTAACCTCGTTATATTTTCTTCCCGAAATCACTCCAGCCAAATGGCGAGATGTTTCCTTACTACACGAAAAATGTATAATATTCTTGCAACAAAATTTACTATTGTGGTATTTATTTAAACGTTTACGTTGTAGGGAAATTAATAAAGTGAAAAAGTTGACATTGTTAACCATTTTCGACGTCTTATAGTACTATAATGCAAATATACTGTTGAAATGTTAATGTTAATGAAACCGCTAATCAATGCTGCCGCAACCAAAAGTTTTAAAACGCAAAAATTACACCAAGAACAAAACATTTTGTGTTACTGTGACATTAAAAAAATGCCCATCCAACACAAGTTTACACCGACTTGGCGTTGTAAAATGGCGGATAGTAGTAAACAGCGATGACCTCGTAAAATGAAACCACTATATTTAAATTTTAAAGCGTAGTATGATAACTAAATGTATCTTAAACCAGCTCTTAAGCCTTGCAAAGCAGTTTACATGTGCCAATTGTGCGTATATTTATAGCGCATAAAGTATTTCCACGTAACGAAAGAGAACTGCAGTTTGTCGTTACGTTGTTCTCTACACTCCGTAAAGCGGAGAACGTCAAATACCAAAGACGCGGGTACGGTTCCCTCAGAGAAGTAATTATTTTTCGTTGGTAATATTTATATTTGTGACAAAATAGTTGTACTTAATTAATTTTATTTCGGAATGTTTTTCTAAGGCAAACAAAACGTATAAAATTTTTTAACACAAATATTAACATCAATTTAACACAAAATTTGTTTGGCCGCAATATAATCCCCACCTTAATGTTGACAGAACAGTAGGGAGGTACCGTTGTTACAAAATTACTTAATATTTCATTAAAATTATTAGCTTAACAGATTACTCCATTAACAGCAACAGCAGTTACTGACAGTTCAAAGATTACAAAAAATTACTGTTGTCACATTATTAGACTTTTTTCTTTGTACACGTCCAATTCCTTCACATTCGTGCTTCCCTAAGCAACATCCTCCGTATTTAAAGACATTGCTGTCGACTATGTAATAGGAACATGAGTGATGTTGCATTTTATATAAGTTTCAATTAATTTTCACGTTGAAAATTATAAATTCATGTTTGCGGATAAAATGGACAATGGGAAAATAATACTGAAATAGTATACACAGCGAACTGGTAAAGAAAATAATTAAAAATTGATAAAATTTTAAATCATTATGTAATGACTTACATTTTAAATATTTTTAATAATAAATAAATCAAACGGAATTATTATGAATTCCGAAATATATAAACTAACTTGTACAATATATAATTAGGTGAAAAAGTTAAAAGAAAGGATGATAACATTTTCGTAATATTGTTATCTTTGTATTTATAAAAATTAACCCAATATGAAGTTATTAAATAAGAAATAAACAATTTGTCAAAGATTTTCGCACATGTTTCGAAATTGAATACATCACATAAATGTAAATGGAACACAATAATATTTTCCATTTTTATAAAACCATTAATTTTATTTCTTTATTTTCCATAGCCATTTTTTAATATTAATTTATAGTAGTAAAACCATAATGTTTACCCCAACACTTAAAAAATATCTCTTTGAATATTTCATAAGACATCACCTCCACCATAATAATTATACGTATGTTTTAAATTGGTATCATGAACATCGATATTTTAATGTCTACCTCTAGTGAAATATTCTTGAACTATATCTTGATTCCTTAAAATCAGATAGTAAAAAATTACATAACATTTTTTCTGTTATTTTATCTAAATTATTTAAAACAATACATTTTATTTTAATTTTTTATAGAATTAAAACATTTTTACATATCCTATTTGACAAATGTATTTTGTTTTATTTACAATTTTCGTAGAAAACAAATATTTTATTAAAATGTAATTATTATTTCTTATCATTGTTATTAATTTAGTCCTTATGCAATTGCTAGGTAAAGCTATTATTTCTCAAAAAATATATAATTTAACTATATTGTATTGATAGGCAGAGCTATTATTACTCAAATAATATATAATTTACCTATATTTTATATATTGACTCCTCTTCATCGAGTGAAAAACGAAAACCACAGTCAAAATTTTTACATGTCTAATAGATTTTTTAAGTTAACAGGAACAAACTCTATAAAAATATCAATTTGTTGTTAATAACGATGAACATTCTATTACATTAACTAGCTTGCATACAACTTATTTATCACAAAATATGGATAATAATATTATCACAGTTGTTAACCAACAAAGTCAACTAATTCTTAGTCGAAGATGACAATATGATATTGAATCATTACGAAAATTACAAATTTATATGAACTTTTCAAGACGGAATAGTATTGTTTTAGAAACAAATAATATAACAAATGTTTAGAGTAAATAAAATATTGAATTTTATTATCGATTGTAATACATTTTAAATTCAGAGGAAATGAAGTATTTAAAAAATGTGTATTGTATAAAAATGCCAAATTCTATTTTATTTTAATTTGTAAATATTCATTATAATTTAGCTTATGGTGTGATGATAAAATGCAATGAAATAAATCACTTAGACACAAAAACTAGTGCTAGTTTTGAACTAAAAACAATGTTATTTCGAAACTATTGTTTATAAACCCCCATATCGTTTATTTTTTAGAATTAATAATTAACGATTTAATCATATTGTTTTAGAATTAAGAGATTGAAATGGAAATATAATAGATTTTAATGGTGCTTATTTTGAAACTATTTTAGAAAAAAAAAATTAAATTTTTTATATATGTATCTTATTTTCTAAGACATACTGTGCTAAATTAGCTTTATTATCGCCATTTTGAAATAAAGTGTTAGCATTCTTAAAACATACATGTTTTAAATCACATGTCGCAGTAGTATTCGTTTGCCAAATTTTGTAGCAATCGGTAAATTGGTTCTCGAGATATAAAATAAAATATTTATAAATCCATGTGGCGCTGTCTTACAAAATGTTGTATACATAAACTACAAATTTATTCGAACCATTCAAGACTAATAATATTGTTATAGAAAAATATATAATATTTAGAATGCATATTCAGAGTAAAACAATTTTAAATTTGATTATCGATTATAATATTTCGAAAGAATATAAGTAACTAACCATGAAGATGGTATAAAAATTCCTGATTGCAATTGATTTAAAATTGTAAATATACATTGTAATTTTGCTTTTGGTACGATTATAAAATATGATGAAATAAATCCCTTACACACTCAAATTATTGCCAGTTTTGAAACAAAAACTGTGATGTTATTTCGAGATTGAATTGTTCATAAACCTTGAAATGGTTATTTTAACACAATTAATAATGAACGATTTAATCATATTGTTTTAGAATTAAGATATTGAAATCGAAATTTAATCGATTTTAATGGTGCTGATTTTGATATAATTTTAGAAACAATTCAAATTATATGCAGATCATCATCAAACTTTTAGAATGTTGTGATAATTATTACAAAATTATAAAAAAATCTGTATAATTTCTTAATATCGAATTAGATTGCTTGATTATTTTCAAATTTTACTAAGAAATTAATAAAAGGTTTTACAATCATATAAATTTTCATATTTAAAACAATATATTTAAGATTTTGATTCTTGCAGTGGTAGGGATAATAAAATTTGTTTTAAGTATTCATTATTTTTAAATTTTAATAATTTATATAATCAGCTTATTTTTGATTAAAAAATTTCGTTATTTGCTTTATGTTTTTTATTATATATATTACATATATAATATTACTATATACTTTTAAGCATATACACTATTATTTCATTTAAAATTGAATTTTTTTTTAAATCTATAGAGGAGGGTGTAAATTAAATTTTCTCAGATATAATTGTTTATATCTGCATGATTTTTAGCTATTTTTCATTTGATCTGTTTACACGACTCTATTATAATATCTTGCAAAACTATTTTTTCTAAATACGTACTTTCCTTCAAAGATACAGGTCTTATGATACATTAATCAAATTTTATAAAAAAATTTTATGTCATTTATTTTTGTATGAACTTCGATTGCAAATATTTTTACTCCTTATTCCACAATTTCTGTATTAAATCATAAATCATTATCATGTTGCATCTTTTCCATAGGTTTTTTTAAATTAATTTGTTGTATAATATATATATTCCTTTGGATAATAAATATTATCAAATATATTTATAATTTTTTCATGTCCGAATAAAAATATTCACTTTTTTAACATGCTTTCTATTAAAGAATCAGTATATTGACTGTATAATTCGATATACTCTTATGTTTTTGTTAAATAAATTTTAAATAATTATTTTACTGTAATATTTTCTGAAATTTATAAAAAATTAATATCTTAATGTAAATTGGTTTATCAAATGTTTACATTGTTTATTAATGTGTATAGCTGCTAAATTTTCACTAAAAAAAGCAACTTGATCAAAATTAGGTTTACAAATGAATTTGTCAATTTTTAAAAATTATTTATTACTATTATATCGCCTCTTTCCTTAAGTTTTTTTTATTGTTTTACCATAAACAGAACTATGAAAGTGGCCTTCTTATACACTATGAACTATAGTTGGGGACAGTTGTTTTAAATTGTTCTGGAGTTAGTGGAGACCTTAATGATAATGTTATAAAATTTTAGGATGTTCTAAATTAACTTGTAAATATAACCTTATTCTGCATTGTGTTAAGGGATGTTAATTTTTATATTTCTCCCATAAAAACTCTTTATTCCATTAAAATCTCCTAAATGGAAAATATTCTGATATAGCTCAATCATTTAAATTTTTCGTATTAGGAACACTAAATTATTGAAATTTTTATTTTTGTCATGATTCTTATAGGTTTATTATTTGTTATAACATATATTTTACAGCTTTAAGAAATTCCTCCTGTAATATGTATATTTCTCTATAAATAAAGGTAAACCATAATAACTTAATTAATATAATTTAATTTTAGTTGTTTTATTTTGAATCCCAAGATAAAAGTGGAGCTGTGTTTTTCCACAATGAATATAATATATGCTTTTTTAAACAATCATGTATAAAATTGTCGAAAATATCAGCTAAAATTCATACATCACTTTTATATTATCATTTTACATATTCTTCATAATTTTAATATAATTTTTTTAACATTTAGGTATGTTTATAATTGTCAACAGAATAATTATTATTTAATTATGAGAAAAATTAATTTTTTTTCGATGATTCTGTTATTTATAATTTTCTTGTGAATCCATGTATTCGAAGGGATAAACACATTGTATAATTGATAGATCTAACTGTTAATATCTGAAGAATTTTTATATTTCTCTAAATTGTTCTTATTTAATAGTTTCAGATAATTAATCAATTCTAATGATCATAAATTTGAATATATCTCAAAATCTCTTCTTAACAATCTTTGATTTTATAACTAAATGAAAAGTTTTTTTTTTAATTTTTTTTATTTGAGCCAATATTTTTGACATCATTTCGTAATTATTTCATATCAACCTGATATATTATGAGTATATAGACTACATTCATATAAATTATGGATTTTGATCAATTGTTTTACAGTATTAATTTCCTACTCCTGGATATTTTCCAGTTAAGTGATCCTGGTCTCTGATATGTTTCCTTATTTTTAAACTTTTCAATGAAAATTTTAATTATATCTGACAAAATTTTTTTGATCCTTTAGTTTTGAATTTAATTTTTTTCAGTATCAATTTTTTAAAAATACTTTTTTTTTTACTTTTCATATGTAACATACATAACTTTTGAAAATTTTAGAAGAAATTTTAATATTTTATTTGCAAAGATGACATACATTTTTTAATTTTTGAGATCTTAGAAATTTATTTCAGTAATTTTGTTTTAGATTTTAATTTTTTTGTTCATTTTTTAAATTTCTTGAGACTTTTTTAATTTAATAAAACTTTTGAACAATTTAATTTATATATTTTATCACTTTTTTATAATAACTATAACTTTATTCAATATAAAAACAATAAATTACCGAAATAATTATTAAGGATACTTTCCTCTACATTGATGCAAATAGTTTTCACGAAGTTCTTAAAAAGCGTAGATAGTAGGCAGAACTTAACATCTTGCTGACAAAGATATCATTTGACAGGGAATCATGAACATAAGTAATACAAGTGCGACAATTACACACTCACACATGCTTTACACAGAACTCGAACCCAGAAACCGTTTAAAAAAAACTGGCATGCAAACAAGTGCATTAAAAAATAGGATTAGAAGTATCAACTTTGGTTGTATTCAGACAAATGTTTTGGTATACAGTCATTTTGAAAATAAATTATCTAAGTACCTTAATCACATAAGTTTACGTGTTCTATGGTAGCACTACTTGTGTGCAAAATTTGGTGGAAATCGGTTGATTGCTCCTTGGATATGACATAAAACCTTCATATAGATATGTCCTGCTATTTTACAAAATGGTGGAAAAAGAGTCACTGTGTAGACACATTAAATTTTGTAACAGATACTACAGCATACTATGTAATGGTGAAATTGGTTGTATGGGTTCTAATATATAGCATAGTAATTGGAATGATTATATGGCCGCCATTTTGAAAATAGTTTCTGACATACTTAAAACATATCTGTTTACATGGCCTCCCATAATAATAACTGTTTGCCAAATTTGGTAGTTAATGGTTATTCTATCCTTGATATATTATTTAAAAACATTTTTTAATGCAGTGCTGTCTTACAAAATGGCGGGCACAAAAATATTTCTTGGCATATTTTATGAGTTTAATATATACTTACAGTATACCGAGTTTGATCGCAATTGTTCAAACGGTGCGGTAGGTATAGCTATATAACATAATTATTTATATACCCATCACTTTAAATATAGTGGTTTATCTATTTAAATAGCATACATTTACATGACCTACCATAGTATTAATGTACAAGCCAATTTGGTGCGAATCGGTTGAGTAATTTTCGAGATATGGCGTGGAAGGTTTATTTTTAGCCTACTTTCCGAAGGAAAGAAAGGCTTATGGGAACACTTTCTTGTCTGTGTGCCTGTGTGTATGGGTGTATTTGTGTATATATGTGTGTCTGTGTGCGCCCCCTTTTTCAGTTTCTGAATGCATCAACCGAATTTCATCAAACTCAGTACACATATAATACTAAGCAAGGGCACCTGACTTCTATAGTTTTCGACCACGCCGGGCACTAACTTTCTAAATGGCGCCCATTAAAAAAATTATGGTAATATGTCATATCTCGGAAACTATTAAACCAATTTAAACGAAATTTTGTATGCTGACAGGGTAATTTGTAAGACCTGAATATGAAGGTCGAAATTGTTATTGGATGGCAATTTTGGAAGATATCACCTAATGAAGAAATAAAGGTTTGACATCATAGCTCAAAAACTACTACACCGATTTCCAACAAATTTGGCACGTACATACTACTACAATATGCCAGGTAGATTTAAGTAATTGAATTTAACTATGCAATGATTTTCAAAATGGTGGACATGCAAATATTTTATGCTTATTTGGTATATACAATACCATAGCTTTTGACCAATGTGAACCAAATTTTGTATGCTAACAGTATCTATTACAGGCATCGCATAAACAAAAAACAACCACTTTTGTGAGCCATTTCGTAAGATCGCGCTAAATGAATTACTAAAGTTTTTGTGTAATATATCGGGAAGCAATTGACAGATTAATAACAATTTTGGCAAACAAGCAGGAATGTGGCATTAGATATGTACAAATATGTTTAAAATCTGTCAGACACTTACTTTAAAAATGACGGCCATCTAGCTATTTTAGCATAGTATGCAATATCTTCGAAGTCTTGTAATCAATTGCAATGAAACTTTGTATGATGGGAGCATATATAACATACATAAAGTGTGACTACACTGAGACTCTTTTGTCCTCCATTTTGCAGGACAGTGCCACATGAATAAATAAAATCTTTTTACCATATCTCGGAAAACAATTCACCGATTCCTACCGAATATGTCACACAAGTCGTACTGCGGTAGGTAATGTTAACTGATATGTTTTAGATGTGTCAGACAATTATTTCAAAACTGGTGGCCATCTAGTTATTTTAGCATTATCTTCGAAACCATGCAATTAATTCCAATGAAACTTTCTTTGCTGGAAATATATATAACTAGTATCAAATGTATCTACACATATCCTCTTTTGTCCCCCATTTTGTAAGATACTGCCACAGGAGTAAATAAAATTTTTATGTCGTATCTCAGGAAACAATTGCCCCTATTCCTACCAAAAATGGCAAACAAGTAGTACTGTGCTAGGTAATGTTAACTGATATGCTTTTAATATGTCAGACATTTATTTTCAAAATGGCATCTATAAAACTATTTTAGTTTTGTATGTTATATCATCGAAACTATGTCTCTATTCACAATCAATCTTTGTATGTTGGCTATATAAATTTCAATCATCAAATGTGTCAATACAAAATCTTTTTTGTCCACCATTTTGTAAAATAGTACCACAATAAAAATTTAAATTATGCGATATCGCCAAAAAAAAAAAACCGATTTTAACCAAATTTTAGAAATAAGTAGCACTATGGCAGGCGATGTAAACATATATACTTTAATAGTGCCAGATATATATTTTCAAATTAGTGGCCACATAAAATTTTTAAATCAGAATGTTTTATCGATGTAACTGCAAAACAAATTTCAACTTAAAATTGTATGCTGGCAGTTTCAATTATATCCATCAAAATTGTACATGCAAAACTTCATTTGTAGACTATTTTGTAAGATAGCCATGAATTAATACAATTTTCATGTCGTATCTCGGGAAACAATAAACTAATTTCTTTCAAATTTGGTGAAGAAGATGTACTGTGGTAGGCCATATTAATGTATGTGATTTAATTGTGTAAGTATCTTATTTTCCAAGTTACACTTATACAAAATTTTAGCCTAGTGAACTATATCTACGAAACAATGTAACAGACTTACATTATAATTTGTATATTGTATCTATGACAGTCGACGAATGTAATAATACATACAATTTTTGTCCAACATTTATAAGGATCGTCACATGAGCAATAGAGGTTTTATGCCATATCTCGTGTACCAAACAACCAATTCATACAAAACTTTCACATATTTTTGCTACAGTTATGTATGTAAATTAACATGTGTTATGAGTGACAGCGATGTTTTAATGGGGTGTATATAAAGAAATACGATTAATTTGTTGTATCTATGAAACCGTTCAACAAAATTAAAGGAAACTTCTTATGCAAACAGTATTAGTTAGAAGCATCACTTATGAATACAGGGATCCTCTTTTGCCTTATTTTTTCAAAATAGTAAAAGTAAGTAAATGTAAAATTTTTCCATAATTCCAGGACAATTCAACTAATTTCCATAACATTTTGCACAACTACAGACAGCCATTAAAATTACATGATTTAAATAGGGCCAGACATTTATTTTCGAAATGGTGGCCTTATAAATATTTAGATATGTTTGGCATACCTATTTAAAATTTTTACCAAATTTAATCAAACTTTTTATTCTGATAGCATGTATTAGAAACATCCAATATAAATTATTGCTAGGAAGTATCATAAAATATCCCTGTTTGATAAAATAAAGAGTTTATGCCATATCTCGGAGACCAATCGACTGATTTCCACCAAACATTTCACAAGAGTGATGTTATGGTAGGCCATGTAAACTTGTGTGTTTTAGTGGCTCAAACACTTATTTTCAAAATATGGCTATGTAAATATTTCAGGTTAGTAAACCTTATCATTCAAAACATTAGACTGATTACATCCGAAGTTGATGCTCCGAATCCTACCTCCATAATGCAGTTGATGGCACACTTATTTAACTTTACGAGTTTTTCTGAATTAAAATGCTGGGTGAGTCACTTGTGTATTTTAATTGTCTTGGAACTGTTTTACAAGTTTCTGGTTTCATCTCTAATTATATTGCTGTTAATGAGACGACAACGCCTATCTGACATCTAAGCTTTCAAGAATTTCACTAAAATTTATTTGCACTCGTGTGGAGGAAATTGTACTTATTAGTTATCAGTAATATCTTGTTTCATGTAGTGCTATTTTCTAAAATGGTGTGCCAACAAGAATATCAGCCTGTAATTTCAATGTCTACAAGATAATCAGTTAATATACTAAATTTGGTTAAAAATCTGTTAAATTGTTGCTGAGTTATGATATAATTATTTAAATATTAAAATGGTCGTCTATTTTAAATTAAGAATCTGACATTGTCGGAAACTATGAAAGTCAGATGTCTTTACTAAGTACTATATGGGTACTGAGTTTCGCGATATTCCGATCACGGGTTCAAAAGTTTTTGGAACACACAAACACATATACATGATGCTATTTCAAACCTGTGTGAAACAGGATGTGGTTGATAATATCTCAGTTAATGTTAGCAGGCAGAGACTTTAGGGTGCCTTGAAGGTTGGGGGTAACAATGTATCATTTAGATAGTCATTCGGTGTTTCAATTTACTGGTTGGTTATATTGCCACGAAATTAATCTTTACAGAAACAACTCCGAGGTGGTACCCTAATTAATGTACTCGTGCTAACTGTAGTCGGCATCTTGGGGGTGGCGCTAGTCATTGGAGGGGTTCCTTTGGCCGACGACTTGATACTTATCTAGTCTTGTAGTTCTGGTCTGTTATCGACAGGCTGAGGTCTGGTGCTTTGGGCGGCCTTTGAATGGGCTCTGGTTGCGTTGACTTCTCTCCACGACTTCGGCTCCGAGTTCGCTTCTCGACGTACGCCTCCACGACACACTTATTCCGGTATTCCCAATCCGACTTGCTCTCGCACAGTTCTGAGTCAACTGACCTGGTTCAACTGATCCCTCCCTTGTCTCACAACTTGCCTTTTAAACTATTTCCATCAATTCATAGAACCTTACACATGTCTTCCCTTGTTTAGAGGAAGAGGAAAGGGGGAGGTGCTGAACAATGGCCACACTCTCCATGTGCCAAGGCTCTTGCTGGTGGAGGGAGAAGGGGGTGACCTGTGGTGCCACTGAAAAACCCTGTCAGTTTTTTTTGCGGTGTGTGTTACCCTTCAGCATGTGTTTTAATGTGGGCATAAATCGCCAGACTATCTGATCTATCTTTGGCGTGTACAAGTTTCACAGTGTTGCTAGAGGTGGGAGGTGGGGGCCTGAGGCAACCTTAACACTTGTAACTGCCTCCCTTGCTCCGACCTGGCTTCGCCGCAGCCGATCATTGCTGACATGTGTCTCGTGTGCTTCAGTGGAAGGCGGGTAGGAAGGGTTTTGCGTGTGTTGTGACAGCTGAGTTTTTACGTTGAATATGGCACGTGTCAATTTCCCCCGGCTTCTGCAAAGATGGTATAACTAGCGCCAAAAATTTTCCGGATTCGTTGGGACCTCTATAAATCCTGTTCTCTGCTGCGGCATTCACTACGTTCGCGCTCCATGTCTCGTGAGCCCCCTCCACTTTGACTCTTCTCCTTCCTCTTGTCCCCTCTTCCTGTTACCAAAGGACGTGCGCCACAGCCTGCAGTTCATACCTAGCTAGCCTCCTGTCTGCTAGAAGGGCCTAACACTCTGGCTCTGCTTATACATTTAGCCAAAGGCATGATTACTTTACAATATACAAATTATTTTTCAAATTATTCGGAGGCCAATCAACTATTTGAACTCTCTAAACAAACATAAACCTGGTACCACATCTCGGACTCCGTACAGTAATTACACAATTTCTTACATGGTTACAAACATTTATACAGGTTTACACTGTTATACAACATGCCCCAAAGTGATCTGTCCGAGTATTTAAATGCTCTTCTGTGCTTCCATCGCCCTTGCAAATTGTGGACTTTCTTGCGTATAGGCAAACAATTGTGGCATATGGCCAGTAATTTGCACAGCTGACTGACAGCATTTACGTTTTTGTGACATGGTTTGTTTTTACTAGTATTGATGGCTCACAGGCCATGTAAAAAAAACATTTTAATCTTCTAGGTTGGAAACTCTGTTCTTGCTAATGTCTGGCACTATGCTGTTTTTACAAATGGTCTTCAGGTAGGCGGAAGCAAACACACACTTAACCTATCGCTAAACTTACACATGGTATGTTTTACTGTTAAGGCATATCTCACAGGCCATTAAAAGAACAAAAATAAGACCCTTATCTTATACTGCCACTCCGTTGTCTTACAGCGGTGGAAGTATATAATTGTTTTCATAACAAGTCCAGCACTTGGCGATGTATTCCCTCACATCTCGACTAATTCCTTGCTATGTGCATCTGGTGGTCAGGGCCCTTAAGGTCTCGTGAAAGCCTAGATGTCCTGCATGGGGATAATCATGGTGGTGTTCATGGATACCGGTTCGTAGCTCATGGGGGACCTAGATTTTCAATTGATCTGTTTGTGGGTGCGGTCTTGCCCAGATTATGTCATTTCTTCCCTCGTACCGGTCTGGATACCTACTCATTAGCTCTTGTAATTTGGGGTATGCCTGCTGATGATCTTGTAACAGATCTTTGTTTTCGTGGAACTTTATTAGCTATAGTTCCACGTCATCTGGCCATTGGAGTGTTAGGGGGAGAGGGGGACATCATTCGCTCCCAGTCATCGGTTCCGGTCTCTTTGTTGGGCATCTGTGGTCGGCGGAATAAGGCATCGGGCAACTCGTTGTTCGAGACTGGGCAATGCTCGATGGTGAATTAGAATTCCATTAAAAATAAGGCCCACTTCCCAATTTTGATTTTTCGTTACTCTTGGTTTTCTGCCATTTAAGGTCCTCATTATCAGTTCTGTGAATGAATGGTCGGTCCTCATGGTAATAGCGGTATTTGCGGACTGCCCAAATAACCGCCAAACACTCCTGCTCATTACTGTGGTAGCGGCGTTAGGTCTCGTTTAGCCCCCCACCCCTCCTTTTTCTCTCTTACCCTTCAGGCATTTATCAAAGGGAGGTTCAACTTTGCGTGTTACTTGGATCCTATGGTGATATCCTACCTTGCTGAGTAACCCAAGGGCGGCGCTCCACCCTGCTGTNATTGGAAAAGAGTTTGTCTTCAAGAGCAGTAGAAGAACAGAGGATAATGGAAGTAGTGTTGTTAGCTGACTCAGCCACAGGCTGGAAACAGTTGTGGATGATGATGTAACAGATGTATGGCCAGTAGAGGGTCTGGTGTGCTTACTCATAAAAGTTACTTTGTATGGTTCAAGTTACATACATAACTTGCAGTAAATTAACATTACCCAACTACTGAATAACTCACGGCTTAAAATACTGCTCTCCAATGTATATTGGAATTTGTCTTAGGCATGTTTGAGAAATCTACTAGGAAAAATGACACCACTTGATTTTTTTCAGTGGTTTGTCATGGCAGAAGCAGGTAAATAAAAAAAACACACTTGGCTTTAGTTTGACGATGTTCAACATCTGAATGAGCACCACAAAATATGTACCATCTAATTGGTATTTCCATGTTTCCACAGACACTTTTTATTCTTTTAGTAATAAAAATCAAAGAAATTTTTTTTAGTGAGTTATGCATGAAAACATTTTACTCATTGGATTTATCATTAACTCCAATTTTGGAAGTTTAAGGTGTGGATTATAGAAGTTATTAGTAACTCTGAGATTTATGGCCTAAATTTTTGGTATTTATAATTTACAGCTTTTGTATTGTTGTCTGGAAATTTTTGTGTATGTACTTGTTAAGCAGACAGTTAATGGTCATTGGCATTTTGTCAGTCATCATATTACTGCAGTGCAAATTCCTGTGACTTATTTATTCAAGAGATTAATTTATGTTACTAACATTTTCTGTAATGGCAGCTAGAGTTATAAAGTGAAATACATTTTAAAAAAGAGACAGAAAAAACAAGGACACAGGGCTGTACTCATAGACATACACACATATACAAAGTCGGACGAACACATTTTTCACTTGGATGCTTTGGTTGCAACGTTTTGCTGACCGGGCCAGCTTCTTCAGGCGGCAAGTATGACATGCCATGGGCTGTGTCGTTAGCCCATTCTAGCCTCGCCACAACCGTGGTCCCCTCCCAATAAGAGGGTCACTCCATACATGGGCTTACTTGCATGCCGGCTGCCGCCACCTGCCAAATGACAATTGACATCACCCTTAGGCACAAATCTACCCCTCCGGCCGCTGGCTGCGGAGGGGAACGCAGCCAGTGCTCTGCCGCCTTCGGACATCTCTGCCATTGCTTCTTCGCCTTCTCGTGCTCCCCGCGTACTTCAAGTACAAATAGTAGCTGCGGTCCTTGGTTTTGGGCTGATTTGCACAGCTCCAGTTGCAGAATGACACTCTGCCTGGATGCCTACAGAAGCCATAAACGTTATGCGACTACACATCTGTCTAGCCATGCTTCTTGTGTGCATGAGTCCAAGTATTGACAGTCTGGGATTACCCTTGCCTCCTCATGCTACCATGCCTTCCAAGACTGTGGAGGAACCTCTTTTGGCAACCTAGGTTTGGCCTGTCAGGCCCTAATCAGGGTACAGGCTGGATGTGTGTTTCATTGTTTTGGCAATATTATGAATTGGCTGCTTTGACATTAACAATCTGCTATCTTTGCACCCTGTCTCTCGCTGCCTTCCACTTTGACTTATGGGTCTGCTAACATTCTTCCAGAAGTAGGCACGTGTGCCCCCCATCCCCTCCTTTCCTCTCTTACCATTCAGGCGTTTATCAAAGGGAGGTCCGACTTTGCGTGTTACTTGGATCCTATGGTGATATCCTACCTTGCTGAGTAACACAAGGGCGGCGCTCCACCCTGCTGTTGCCCCCTTCCGTGGAGTACTTGGGTCTGCCGGCAACGTCTCACCCAACCAACATACTCGCAGGAGGTCAATAGTAGGTATTCCGTAGGGATGTGGAATGCAAACCATCCAAGGGGACTCGGAGCAGCTGGCAACGTCCTGTCCTCTCCAATAACTGAGGAACGGTGACCAGTTCCACGAGGGCACTGCACCGTGAGGGAAGTCACCGCACTCCGGAACGCCGCCCTGGCTAATTCTCCAACCTTAGTAATCAACCCCTCCTCTTTTCTATTAGACATATCAGGCCGTTCCCACCTCTACTGAACATCCGCTATCTTCTGACTACATGCCTCGTCATCGGGCTGGGTGTGATAAAACAACCAAGCAGCGCTAGCTCTGGTTGGAAGCTTGGTGGAAACAGAGCATAGCACCAGCAGTGTTTACACCTGGAAGAAACTAGAGTATGGTATATTTCGTCGCTGCTTCTGTGACTGCTCCTGACATAGGACAGCACCCATTCTAACTCCGCTTGCATCGGTCTGTAAAATTAGGGGTAATTCTGGCATAGGCTGGTTTAGCATGGTTATGTCGCCATATCGCACCTTTAATATTCTGAATGTTTCTTCGTGTCCACTTCCAGCGAGTTGTTTTGAGTAGGATTTCATTGAGGGGGTTGGGTCCATATTGGTGGCGACATCTGCTTTAAACTCTCGGAGACAATTAAATAATCCCAGAAAATTTTTTTATTGTCTCTGGTTAGTTGGTTCTCTAGCCTCCTCAATCTCTCTTAGTTTCTCTGGGTTTAAATAATTCCCGCCAGGGGTAATTATGTGCCCTAAGTATTCTACCTGGGTCTTCCCGAAGTGGCACTTCTCCAGTTAGCATGTGAGTCCATGGAGTTCAAAGCCCTCTAGGACTTTTTACAAGTGTACCTGGTGTTCTACCAATGTGCGTGAATATACTATGACATTGTCCAGGTACACTAGGCAAAACTGGCTTCTATAGCCTTCAAAACTACTGCTGACATCAGTCGTTGGAAAGTAGCTGGTGCATTCTTCAACCCGCAGGGCATTACGCAAAACTGCAGGGTTTCGCCTTCTGGGGTTGTAAACGCCATATATTTCCTGGACCCTGGGTGTACCAGGATTTGTCAGTACCCACTGTGCATGTCTAGAGTGGAGAATATACGTGCGTTACCTAGGTCACGGAGCATATTAAACAGGTTTATAGTTGCGGGTGCTAAATGGTATGTGATATTGTTTAAGGCCTGGTAGTTGACACAAAAATGGAGTTCGCCACCATCATTTGGCACAAGTCCCACTCTGGCATTATATGGCGAGTCAGTTGGCTCCACTATTCCTTGCGATTTCATCTCGGCTACCTGGTCTTATATAATTTGCCTGCGGTAGGCGGACGGGTTGCCTGGACGGCAGTAGATGGGATGAATATGTTTTACCCAGATTTCATGTTGGATGGCAATTATCTGGTGTAATCTGCCGGTATGCTCGAATACGGCTATGTGAGTGTTGAGTTTTCGCAATAATGACCTAAGATGGTCAGCTCCGAGTTGGTGGTTTACCTACTGACTGCAAATTTCTTGTAGTTTTTGCGGGTTTATTGGGGCTTCCCAGTTTATGGCCATCCTATCTTGTTTGCCTAAATATAGGCACTGTTGTCCGCTGACGATTATACAATTTTGGCTTGTTAGCCAATGTTGCCAGAGGATAATCTCTTCCACTAAATGCGGTGTGCAAGGGAATTCATTTTGCACTGTTTCCACCTCTGTGGGTACTGGCAACGTAATAGTGCCGTCTACGGTCAGTCGTAACTCAGACTTGGCCATTTGAATTATTATTTCGGAGTTTTTCTTTATCTGGTTTTTCTGTTCGGGAGTAAGCAGCTAGCTTTTAATGAAATTGCCGGTTGCGGCCGTGTCCAGGACTGCCTTATAATTATGGTTATTTATGCGGACTTCATTTCGAGGGGCGTGTGTTCCGGGCCTCAGATCGCTTAATGTTAAAATTGGTTCCACCCTTTTTCTTATACTTTGGCTGATGGGTGACTCTGTGTCCCGGTGGCAGCATTTCCTGGCTCCCTCTTTCCACCCTGACAGTTCCCCTTCCCTATTTCGAGGGGGATAGCCGTGGTTTGTTTTTTATTTAGCAGCTGCTATGCGATTTGTTACTGTGGAGCAGTCACGGTGCAGGTGTCTCTCGGGGCAATACCAACACTTCGACGGCAATCAGGGTCCCTCTGCACTTGTAGTGTGTTTGCTATTCTCTGCCGTTCGCACCACATGGGCGGGCAGCAGGCATGTCGGAACATTTGCTTTTTCCTGCTCATCGTAATATAGCTCTGTTTCATTCGCTCGCTCTACTAACTCCTCTATTCCCGTCGCCCGTGGGTGTCAAAGGGTGCTTCATATGGCTGGTATCAATAAATTCCTAATGATACCACTACCTCTGCCTCGGTACTTTCGGAGCGATTCAGAAATACATTTGGAGTTTTCTCCTAATAAAAATCTTGGCTTCCTCTTGCCTTTACGATTTTTGCGTGTAAAAATCTGTTATTAAGGCGGTAAGTACTTCCTCCCCTGCGAGCTTGTTGTTCAGGCGGGTTGTGAACTGCTCCCAGCTCGTCACAAACTCACCATATTTGTTCCACCAGATAAGGGCGGCGCCTTTTAACTGCTCTCATGCCTTCAGCACCCACCGCTTATTTGGAATCCCCCCTACCCCCCCTCTCGGCCATGAATTCGTGTTCACAATTATTTATAAAATACACCTAGTCTTCATGGGGCCTGCCTGAAAATTCGGGCAGTACTATTTCTTCGGGCATTCTCCGTGTCTGTTCTATGTGGCTAGCGGGGTTTCGGTCCAGGGGTGAGAAGTGTTTGTTCCGCTTCTCCTTGGTTTTAGCTCGTTCGTTGCTCTTGGCATTTCCGGCACTTGTATTGAGTGCCTTCCGTCGGTAGGAATGTCTGGGACCAACCGACACACCTATTACAATAGCGCTGGGAACGGACGCTGCACCAGACCGTGTATAGTCCTGCACCGCTACAAAATGGAGCACTGCATGTCTCTAGTTGATGACTTTCGTCTCCTCTTCCCCCATTCATCGTCCAGAGGTTCTCTAGGGTTCCTTCGGCTCTCGCATTCCTCCCCTTCAGGGTTTGGTGATAAATGTATCCTCCATACTTTTTGCCAACCATATATAGGCATCCCTATTATGCCGGTCTAGTACACTTGCCTCATCTTGTGTGAATTGCTTGTTAGGCGCCATGTGTGGTTTATCAAGACTCCTCGAAGTCTGGGACATTCTGGATAGCCAGATAATTCGGTAAGGGTGAAACCCCTTTTCTCGGATATAGTCTGATTCTTGTTTCGGTCTCTACAGACTTATCTACACCCACGTTGGGCGCCAAATTAACTTGATGCTATTCCCCACCTGTGTGATACAGGATGGTTCATAAGATCTCAGTTAATGTTACCAGGCACAGACTACAGGGTGCCTTGAAGTTGGGG
The DNA here is from genome assembly GCA_002778355.1 of Clitarchus hookeri. Taxonomy (NCBI): domain Eukaryota; kingdom Metazoa; phylum Arthropoda; class Insecta; order Phasmatodea; family Phasmatidae; genus Clitarchus; species Clitarchus hookeri. The sequence goes on from NQII01000007.1 coordinate 2,252,809, forward strand.
GTAACAGGGTAACATTAAGGTAGTTATTCGGTGTTTCAATTTACTGGTTGGTTATATTGCCTGGGAATTAAACTTTACAGAAACAATTCCGAGGTGGTACCCTAATTAATGTACTCGTGCTAACTGTAGTCGGCATCTTGGGGGTGGCGCTAGTGATTTGAGGGGTTCCTTTGGCCGAGGACTTGATACTTATCTAGTCTTGTAGTTCTGGTCTGTTGTCGGCAGGCTGAGGTCTGGTGCTTCGGGCGGTCTTTGAAAAGGCCCTGACTTCTCTCCACGACTGCGGCTCCGGGTTTGCTTCTCTATGTATGCCTCCACGACACACTTCTTCTGGTACTCCCGATCCGACTTGATCTTGCGAACTTCTGAGTCAACTGACCTGGTTCAACTGATCCCTCCCTTGTCTCACAACTTGGCTTTTAAACTATTTCCATCCCCCCTTAGAACCTTTCACATGTCTTCCCTTGTATGGGGAAGGGAAAAAGGGGAGGTGCTGAACAATGGCCATACTCTCCATGTGCCAAGGCTCTTGCGGGTGGAGGGAGAAGGGGGTGACCTGTGGTGCCACTGAAAAACCCTGTCAGTTTTTTTTGCAGTGTGTGTTACTCTTCAGCATGTGTTTTAACGTGGGCGGAAATCGCCAGTCTCTCTGATCCTTTATTTGGCGTGTACAATTTTCATGGTTATGCTAGCGGGGTGGTGGGGGTCCGAGGCAACCTTGGCAGATGTAACTGCCTCCCTTGCTCCGGCCAGGCTTCGCCGCAGGCATTAATTGCTGCCATGTGTCTCGTGTGCTCCTGTGGAAGTGGGGGTAGAGTAGGGTGTGGCATGTGTTGTGTCAGCTGAGTTTTTATGTTGAATATGGCATGCGTTATACACACGAATACAGAAACTAAAGTGATCCCATGAACCTATCTTTCTTTCGGAAAGTAAACTTACAAGGCATTTAGCAGAAGGAAATATGCATTCTGCACATCTCGCATTAAGAATAAGCCATGAAGTGGTCGTTTAAGTTATAGATGAATAACCTGTCAGGAAGATTTAGTTCTTGTTGCCTATAAAGTAACTTGTGTTACCGGCTGAGCTTATAATTTGTCAACAGAAGTGCCTCAGTTTATTACCTTATTGATACATTTATTCATCAAAGCTGTAGAGATGACAAATATAAGTAAATGCCGTATTAATTTACATTCAAAATAAGGGAAACCTCCGACAAGATTATGGTACCCTTCAACACATACAAATAAACAAGTTTACTGAAAAAACAAAGTGATCCACGAAATTATGTTATATTTATGAGAAAATGTGTTACAATTATTTATAAGCTTATTTTTTATATTTTTATTTAAATAAAGAAACTTAACTTATTCTTTAATCCACACTTTTACACATTTTAGTTGGCAGTTAATTTGTACATCTTTTTATTTCGGATTTGCATTCCTTTGTTTGATTTATTTAAAATATTTAAATATAATTTTTTACTAATTTAATAATATCAGCACTATTAATTTTTTATTATTAATTTTTATTCTTATGTGTGTATTTTTTAGATTAATTGAACATTTATTCAGTAAATAGTTTTCTTGATATTTTTTGTAATTAATGGGGCATATTTTAATTTTTCGTAATGGAATAACGTTTCGAAGAATTTTAATTTCTAGATATTCTGTTAAATTTCTGAGAATTCGAGAAGTGCACAGGAGTAGATACTATTTGACAGAGCTGGCACATTGACCTCAAAATATTTGAACCTCGCATTTGACCTACATTTTAAGGAGTTTACCCTGGTTTTTAAACAAAAAATGTAATAAATAACGCACATCTCAAAAACCATAAATTTTCATTTTAACAGTCGGCTCAACGAAAAATAGAAAATCATAGAATGTCGTTACAAATTATTTTAAAAACTACTATAAAAATTGAAAAATCGAATTTTAATTAAAAATTTAAAAATAAAAGTTAATAAAAATTGCATAATAAATTTTTGCATATAAAAAGCAAAATAAATGTATAAACAAAACAGTCCAAGGAAGAAAAAAGTCCAAATCAATTTTTCCATAAAGAAATGCAAAAGAATATTACGATTGCCAATGTAAAATATGTTCAAACGAATACTTAAGAATATAATGAAAAAATAAAGACAAATTGGGAATTATCTAAGAATTTACCATATGTTTATAATAAATTGTATAATAATGAAAAAGTGTACTCAAAGATATGTGTTTGTGGGAAATATGTATGTAAAAACACTGTAATGGGCATAAAAAAATTAAATTACATTGTGAAATTCTAAATATTTGTGTAATTTTAAAATGCAAACTGTGCGAAGAAACTAAAGATATAAATTAATTTCCAGCTAATAGATGAACAATATACAAATATTTGAAAGTATGTAGAAAATGTTATAATGAATATATGAGTAACTCATATGCAAAATCAGCTATATACAAAAATAAAAAATAAAAATTGGTATCCCTATATTTCTTATCTCCTTGATTACGAACTCGAAATTAAAAATTTTTTCAGTAGTAGTTATAAACCCTGTAAAGTAAAGGAATAAAATTGGGTCGGGTGCCAAAAGAAGTTAAATCCATTCTCTTTCCTGTTGCCAGAATACTTGGATCCATCTGCTTTTTTTACCATCGCAAAAACCTTTAAACCCTAATGGAAATGTAGATATGTTAAATATCAAGAAGCAAAATAATCTAAATCCTTTTGGTTTCACCAAAGGATTTATTTTGGTTAAAATTTATTTAAAACATTTATGTATTTTCTGGTATATTTAATTGCCATTACTATCTTTTATATATGTATATATATATATATATATATATATATATGTGTGTGTGTGTGTGTTGTGTCCGTTTGTTCGGACGCGTATAACTCCCGAAGAAATTAACCAGTTTTCATTATGTTGTTTTTATAAACCTTCATTTCGTTCCCACGAGAGTTTGTACACCTTTCTTCTTTATCTGTATTACCTGGAAAGGTACTAAAATCTGCAGAAAGCTCATTTTTACCATGCTTTCGCACCAGGAAGCGCCTTTGTTGACAGCTGTCTGCTTGAACATTTCAGTTTGTTGTTCTGAATGTTTTTTCGATTGTTTTCAGAATGCCACGCGCATAACCAAACATCGGACGTCGCAATCGCCGAGCTGCAGCACGACGACGTGAAAATGCGAGCCAAACTGAGGTGCAGCGTTTGGAAGCAGACTAACGAGATCGGCTCAGAATAGCTGAGAGACGTGCGCAGGAATCGCTGGAGCAACATGAAGTCAGAATCTCTGATCAACGTTTGCGATCAAGGCGAGAGAGTGCCGCTGCTTCAGATGAACGTCGTTAAGAATTAAGTTATCAAGAATCAATCAGTAGAGTTGAACGACGCCAAGATACATCATCAAGGGAAGTCCGTTATTATAGTCGCTTAGCTTTCCGGTACTACCCGAATGAAGATTACAGTACAAAATATCATGTTGTCATCGGCGCTATGGATGAAGTAGGTCCTAATTGCAAAGCATTGAAATTCCATACTGAAACGAAAAGTATATGTTGTGCCGGCAGGAAAGTTCAAATGCCTTAACTTGCCGTCCCACCAGAGCCATTGAAAAGCTTGCTTGCCAGATCTTCTACCGATTCAAAGCATTTCCTTTCAAACATCAGGAAATTTAACTCATGCTTCCAAATTGTGTCTCTCGGAGCGAACGGAATTACAGACAATTTCATGGCTACGTTCAAAGTGCAAGGCCAAATATATCATATAGCCGGCTCTTTGCTCCCATTTCCAGACGGCGGTAATAAGTTCTTGAAAATATACTTCATCGGTGACAAGAATGATGAATTGAATACACGTTGCGGAATTGCTTCTGGCATAAAAATGTCAATTGTTTCTCAATTGCAAGAAATGCTTTATAGCAAAAATTACTTAATAAAATTGTTCAGAACAGTACTAGACCGAATGCCGTCTGATAGTCATAAAATTGTTATTCGACATGACAAAACACCTGCCGGTCAACATGAGCAAAGATTCAATGCACCATAAATTGACGAAGTGGCTATTCTTATTGTTGGAGAGGATTTCATCAACAGAGATATTGTTTTTTTATCGAAGAAATGAACAATTGCAGCGGGTATCCACTTATCGTTGGATATCACTTCAACATTAATATGGTAGATCCAGTCAATGGTTGGGAAACAAACAAAAAAGTCAGCGCAATGAATTATTATTCGTATCGTTTGATGATTCGCGAAAATGAAGACAACCACATATTGCAATGCAGTCAATTGTTTCATCAATTCGTTGTTGACATATACGCGAAAAACGAATCAGAATGTCTTCTGTTTATTCGATTAAATCAACAAAAGCTTTGTTTGGAAGAATACATTAATTTGTGTGATGCAGTGGTTAATGATGGCAATACGACTAACATTGGACGTCTCACAATATTACCGACAACATACACAGGTAGCCCAAGGCACATGCACGAATGCACGCAAGATGCCATTGCTTACGTTCGCAACGGATGGCCAGACGTATTTATTACATTCACTTGTAATCCAGCATGGGAAGAAATAAAAAACAACTTGCTTCCTGGACAAACGCCAATACATAGACATGATGTCACAGCACGTGTATTTCAACAAAAATGGAAATCAATGATGGATTTAATGATTAAACGAGACGTTTTCGGCCAAGTGCGTTGCTGGATGTACTCTGTAGAATGGCAGAAAAGAGGATTACCACACATCCATATCCTAATTTGGCTAAACTGTATGCCAAAATAAATTACAGCGAAATTGACGAGGTGATATCAGCTGAAATACCCGACGCCAACACTGATAGACGATTGCACGAAGTCGTGACTAAAAACATGATTCACTGACACTGCGGTGCTATCAATCCTACGTCACTGTGCATGGTAGATGGTAAGTGTTCAAAAATATATCCTCGGTCATTAGCAGCAAACACCGTTACAGGCAATGATGGCTACCTACTCTAGAAAAGAAGATCTCCAGAAAATAGTGGGAAAACAACAACCTTCATTGTGAGAGGTAACGAGATTGAAATAGACAACCGCTGGGTCGTTTCATATTGCCCACTGCTATCAAAAACATGCCAAGCACACATAAATGTCAAATACTGCAACTCGGTAAATTCAATCAAATATATCTGCAAATATGTAAATAATGGTAGCGACATGGCATTATTCGGGGTGTCGAAAGAAAATACCATAAGATATGAAATTACTCAGTACCAAATTGGTAGATATATAAGTAGCAACGAAGCAGTATGGAAAATTCTATCTTTTCCAATACACGAACGAAATCCAGCAGTAGTTCATTTAGCTGTTCACTTAGAAAATGGTCAAAGAGTATATTTCACAGAGGCTAACATACGAGATAGAGCAATCAATCCACCAGCAACGACCCTCACAGCATTTTTTCTTTATGCCAAAATGATGGCTTTGCGAAAAATCTGTTATATGCAGAAGTTCTTACATATTACACGTGGAATGCAACCAGAAAATCGTTTGAAAGAAGAAAGCAAGGAAAACGAGTAAGTGGTCGCAATGGTATTTTCGAAGAAAATATATTAGGGAGAATATACACTATGCATCCCAATCAAGCTGAATGCTTTTATCTTCGTCTTCTATTGGTTAATGTTCGCGGACCGACTTCATTTCAACATTTAAGAACTTTCGGAGGAATTACTCACGACATGTACCGTGCCGCATGCCTAGCACTTCGATTGCTGGAAGACGATAAACCCTGGGAAGATTGCCTAGCTGATGCGTTCTCAACATCGAATCCTCATCAAATACGTCTGCTATTGGCAATCATACTAACTACTTGCTCACCTTCATCACCATCAGAACTATGGGAAAAGTACAAATCGCATATGGCTGAAGATTAATTCCGACGATTCAGAGAAATCAATATGGATCCGAACCAGGATTTCACGCCAGATATTTACAATCAAGCATTAATTCTGAATGAGGACCTCTGCTTAGAAATAGCGAACAAGCTTCTTGCTCAAATGGGAATGCCATCACCCAATCGTTCTGCATCTGCTACGATGGAAAGGGAATTGCTCCGTGAACAGAGCTATAACACAGCCGATCTACTGTCATACGTACGATCGAACGTTCCTAAACTCACAAACGAACAAAAAACCATATACGATCAAATAATGAATGCAGCGAACAATCAAAGAGGAGGACACTTCTTCTTAGATGCACCGGGAGGTACTGGGAAAACATTTCTCATTACACTCATTTTAGCGACGGTTCGATCGCAGAATGAAATTGGGTTAGCACTATCGCCCTCCGGAATTGCTTATACACTCCTACTTGGAGGCAGAACGGTGCATTCAGAGCTTTAAAGCTGCCATTAAACTTGCATGCAACTGAAAATCCCACATGTAACATTTCCAAAACATCTGGAATGGGAAAAGTGTTGCAAAATTGCAAGGTCATAGTATGGGGTGAATGCACAATGGCCCACAAAAAATCTCTGGAGGCTCTCGACAGAACATAGCAAGACTTGTAGGTAAGTATTCGCTCATTTGGGAATGCATTAGTATTGCTCGCAGGAGACTTCAGACAAACATTGCCTGTGATTCCTCGCTCTACACCGGCAGATGAAATATATGTGTGCCTTAAATTTTCACCTTTATGGTAACATGTTAAATCATTCAAACTAACTACAAATATGTGCGTCCAAATGCACAACGATCCATCTTCAGGAATATTTTCACGCGAATTGTTGGAAATTGGAAACGGAACATTGCCTGCAGATAACATCACAGGACAAATTACATTTCCACAAAATTTCTGTACTGTAGTTACCTCTTAAGGTGAACTGATAGATCACATTTTTCCAAACATCGCAATGAACTATGTTTATCACAATTGGATAAACGAGAGAGCAATGCATGCAGCAAAAAATTAAGATGTTTACGAAATAAACGACAGCATTCTTGAGAAAATCCCAAGCGAACATGTCATATACAAATCTGTGGCTGTAACATTACATGAAAATGAAGCGGTAAATTATGCACCAGGATTTCTAAATTCGCCTGATGTTCAAGGATTGCCGCCACATATATTAAAATTGAAAATAGGAGTGCCAGTCATTTTACTTCGTAACATCAATCCACCAAAACTTTGCAACGTCACACGCCTTGCAATAAAAAAAAATGATGGGCAATACTTTAGAAGCTACCATCTTGAAAGGTGCTTTCAAAGGTAAAGATGTGCTTCTTCCCAGAATTCCAGTTATTCCATCAGAAATTCCCTTTCACTTTAAAAGAACATAGTTTCCAGTCAGATTGGCATTTGCAATGACAATAAATAAAGCTCAAGGGCAATCATTGCAAATGTTCGGAATATATTTAGAAACAGAAAGTTTTTCGCACGGCAAATTGTATGTGTCGTGTTCTTGAGTAGGAAAACCATCCAACTTATTCATACGCGCGGAAGATGGTAAAACTAAAAACATTGTATACAAACAAGTACTTCAATAATAAAGATTTTGAAAATACATATTCTTGTTTCAATTAATTTCACAGAAATGAATATAACCAAAATATTTTATGACACAGCAACGCGTGGCCGGGTAAGGTAGTGTTGTAATTAAATTGTATGTCCTTCAGTAATATCAAAGTCCAATTAAGTAACATGTTGGTGATACTGGAGAACAGCTGGTCTCTTATCAACAGCATAATTATTATTCTAGGTTAATAGTTACTTCTCTGCTTGGTTGAAGTATTTTCCACGAGTGTGTTGGGACAAGGAATTAATGACATGAATGAGAATTAATGCAATTTTCAAACACCTACCAAAAAGTTTAGGAAAAAGAGAGATGTCCACAAATGTTGTATAGAAACACTGAAAAAAAGGCCAGGTATGTAAACAAACTTTCGTTATAATAAAAATATTGTTGTTATATGAATTTGAGCGTGTTGGAGATATTGTAATATGCTGCAACAATTTTTATACAGTGAAATCAATCATTTGTTTGGTACTACATTGCAATAAAATCATTTGTTCTAGGCAATGTCCAAAAGGATTCCGAAAGATGCCCAAATGTAATCATAAATGTATAAGTATCTTTAAGTGCAGCAGGCTTTCTATGTAAGATATAAGAAAAATCCACTCCCTATACTACCAGAATGCCGACTTGTAATCTAAGAAAAAAATTTATTTTGCAACTTGTGTTTATGTCATCTACAAAACGGAGCCGCCTTCCTGGAGGTAGTTACTCGAGAAGAAAGGTGAGTGCAATTTTCTTTTTCCAAAGCAAAGATAATGTCACAAAGTAAACATTCAAGTATGTTGTTCAGCATTTTTGGCAGTTCTTCAGCAGAGCCGCAACCGTGTTCATAAACTCTGCCATAAATACCTAAAGTCAGGTATCACTCCTCAGGAAACCCGCGGAGGTACTCGGCATCAAGAAAAATACGAGAAAAAAATGCTGTCAAGAAATTTATTGAAACATTCAAACCAGTACAAAATCACTTCTGTAGGGAATCCAATGTTGTAAAGCAATATACCATGTGAACTTAATGCGAAAAAAATGTGGCAGATTTAGATAGGAGCAAATTCCTTAGAATATGTACAGGTAAATTAAAAATTCTTTCAGATTACGTTCAACCAAAACGTTAATATTGGATTTGATGCTCCCTATACTAACAAATGTTAAACTTGCACAAGGTTATCAGAACCAAATAAGCAATATAAATGACACAGATGGAAAATAAACATAGCAGATGCTGTTGAAAGGGCACAAAATTCGCGCTAAAAGGTTTTATGAGCTACTCCGGGAAAATAATGATAACGAACTGATATTGATATATGACTGCCTGAAGAATCAACTTCTCCTAAATATACCTGACCAAGCAGCCTGCTACAAACAGCAAATATACCTATACAATTTTACGATCTGTGAAGCGGTATCAATATCTTCTCAGAACACGACTAACATATTTGCCTACCTTGGGACTAAAAATAAATTCCCTAAAGGTTCAAACCGATTTGCCTCTGCTGTTCATCATAGTGACTCGGATGGGCTCACTACAGTCTAACGTTTCTCTGGTGGCTGTGGTGGCCAAAATAAAAACAAAATGATGATTGTAAAGTTCTCACGATGGTTATAGCTACTTTTGCAAATGGGCTACTTATATGAGAAAATTGTACCACGTGTGATTGGCAGTCTTCGGCTCGACTTAAGGGGTGGTCGGAACCCTTCGGCTCAGGATATTTGAATGTACACGAAGGTGCTCAGCAGTTACGACCACCAAACATTCCAGAATATCGGTTTGTTTTTGGGAGTTGGCGGCCATGTTGGTTTTATAAGTTTATGGTTTGTCAAATCTAAAATTTGTATTTACTCTCAAATAAAAAAAATGTTTTAATTAAAATTTTTTTGTTTTAATTTATGTTTCAGAAGTGGTGGTCAAAAATGTGGGGATGAGATGAACAAAGGAAGAAAAGCAAATAAGGTCTACTATACATGGGACTGGAAATTAACCATTTACTAGATAATGTCAGTTTTGTGCTGGTTGGGCCTCACTGAATACTAAGTACGAATTCCAGCAAAATAAGTGACACTTTGATTTAATGTATCACTCACGAGACAGTACAAGTCATAATTGTGGCTTCAGCACCACATAAATTCGATTTAACATATACAAAAGCAACAGCTCTAGTTGAACAACAGTGATGCCTGTGGATACACAAGGTACAGTACAATATGAGCAGGATAACTGTAGATATTTACTGTAGGTGTTCAAAATACTGACCATTCACTGGAATGCATCTGTCTAGTCATCTCCGCAAAGACCCTCGAATGCGCTCGAGCAGTCTAGGGTCATTTTTAATTTTCTGGAAAGCCGGCACAATCCAATGCTGCAATTATTCAGGAGTGGCAATGTCTGCTGTATTGCAAACTAGGCTTTTGGCATAACCCCATACATGAAAATGAACCGGATATAATATTGGTGATCTACGAGTTCATGGTATAGGTCCTCCTTTACCTATCCACCATTTACCATAGTAATTGTCATTGTCGAGCATCGTTGGAATATCGTCCCACGGGAAGCGCAGGTACTGTTCGCAGTTTGGCCTCTGTGGTAGAAAATACGGTCCAATTATACAGTCATCGAATATTCCTAACCAGGCTTTGAAAGAGAACATTTCTTGATGCTGTGCCTATTTTACTGCATTAGCATAGACTGTGGCCCACATGTGACAATTGTGGAAATTAAAAATTTCGTCATGGGTAAACCCAGTTTCGTCTGTAAACAACACATTGTTTCAAAACTGGGGGTCTAGGGCTCGCTGGTGTTGTATCTGCTGGCAGAAGTTCAATCTGTGATGGATGTCTGTGTTCTTGAGACCTTGCACACATAGGATATGGCATTGGTACAGCAACTGGCAATATAAGATTCACCATTCACTGCTTGCAATTATTCCCTCTTGCATAGCCACCCTCCAAGTCGAAGTCCCGGGTTTTATATCTTTACATTCTAACACACGTTCTTCTACATCAGGAGCTATGGAACTCGGTCTACCTGGTCGTTGGTGGAGTGCGAAGGACCCATTTTCTCTAAGGCATTGATAGATTCTGATGAATGTTCACCTGTCCGGATACCTTCCATGAGGAAATGCTTCTGCTTACAGCTGCACAGCCTCAAGTACATTGTAGTTGACTTTGCCATACATTGCTGTAATCGTGGTCCATGTTTACAACACCTTCGCACAAGTAAATCATGCTTCTGTACATAATGTTGCACAGACCTTTCATGCACAATGTACATAGCCACCAAGTTCACAACAAACTGCTTGTGTGTTGTTTCGTACTAAGGCTTACGAAATGCGAAAGGGGCCGGATAGTGGATGGGGGAGAGGGCGGTATAGTATGGGGAATGTCTGTTGCTGTTGTAAACAAAACATTGCAGCATTACACAATCCAGGCGCTCGGAGTTCACTGGCAGCCCAACTAGCACACAAATGCCATTATCTCGTAAACAGTTAATTTCCGGACCTAGGTTTACTGCATTTTTTTGCTTCTCTTCATTTGTACGTCTCTTTCCTACATTTTTGACCATCACTTCTGAAACATCCAGTATTGTAGAAAATTGCAAAGTCCCTCATTCAGTTACTACATTTACGGTCTCCTCTCTTGAAGTCAAATTATTATACGATGTTGGAATGTGCATATTATTGATTGTTTCGACTGTTATGTAGGAATAAATATGCTATTCAGATTTTGTATTTAAATTTCTGTATATATGACCAATTCAAGGCTATTATACGAGTAGCAACGATCTGCACAAGTATGTTGTGATATATAAATGTATAGTGTCGCATGCCGGTTTAGGGATTATAGCACGACATTGGCTCACAACCATCACCCCCTCACACCACCCCCGCCTCGCGCACTTCGCTAGGCGCCTTCCAGGCGGCACGTGGAACCACAGGCAGGTGGAAAATTTCGGGACACGTGGAGCTGAAGCGAAGGCCTCCCCCCCCCACACCCCCTTCATCATCGTACGTCTCTAGCCGCCGGGAGATCTGTTGAGAGTGCAGGGCTTTCTTGAGTCATCAGCAAATAATCCGGTGTAGTTCGCCTGAACGCAGTAAATACGCACCACGGAAGTATCGCTGACGACAGTAGGTATTACCCCCGCCCCGCCCCTCCAAACCTTCAGATACGAGGACACGTGTGTTGGACGGCTTGTTAGGCGTTCTTCCACTTCACCCCCTCACCACCTTCCCACCCCTACAAGGTGTCACGTACCGCCAATTCAGGACAAAGGCGGGTGTGTATAAAAACCCCTTTCCAAGAATAGGAGGGGGTCAGTGATATCGGGTACTTCAGGCAGTCATATCGGGGCAGTTGATAGTTCATCCTCACCGCCGAGAGACGTCAGTTCGAGCAGAGAGTAAGTCAGTACAACAGTTACTAAGGCCGGGATATCGGGACCCGGCCACGCCCGTCAGCCGCATCATTAAGGGGTCAGTCATATAAAAACAGTTGATCATCACCGGGCCGCGGGGAGAGTTGCGTGAGTACGAGTCCGAACAGCAGTCCAGGGAGANGTCCGTCAGCCGCATCATTAAGGGGTCAGTCATATAAAAACAGTTGATCATCACCGGGCCGCGGGGAGAGTTGCGTGAGTACGAGTCCGAACAGCAGTCCTGGGAGACGCAGCACCGGCGGGCCTGCTTCCAAGGCCTACCACTTCGCGGGAACTCATTCCCAGATCACAGCCTACCCACACTCACCGAGAGTTAAGTATAAAATTCGTCGCCCAAAGAAGCCCCACTCAACCACGAATTCGCCCCGTGAATACAAGTAAACAAACTATGACAGTACCGCACCTCTCAAGTTTTGATGTTGTGTATTTGTGAATATATACGAGACAATATATTCGTACTTCAAAATACAACTGTAATAATCTACCTCATTACCAAACCTGCAACCTCCACGCACCTTATAGTCAGTGCCTGGGGGACATTAACTCTGACCATATAATCCGCCATGTCTTCCACAGTGTCGGTACATGAGTCATCGTTAATAGCATATCATCTACTAACACTTTTATATACATACCTGGTTATAATTTAAATACCAATAGTACAAACCTCTTGAGACTTGCAATGTACGAGGGCAGCTCAGGTCATAGTCAGTTTTATATTCTGTGCTCTTCTTGATCACCAATCTGTCCATATTACAACCATTCCATAAATATTTCGATCAATCCATCAATCTTCGAATGTTTCGTCCAATCTTATGGTCAATCTCGCAACCATTCCATCAATCTTTATATATTTTTATCAATCTTTTAATTTTTATATCAATATTTAAATATTTCTTCCAATCTTTCGGTCATTCTTGCAATATTTCCATTAACCTTTCATTATTTCGTCCAGTCTTTCGGTCAGTCTCGCAATCTTTCTGTCAATCTTCCAATCATTCGATTTATTTCACAATATTTTCCATTGATCTCGCAAAATTTATATCACTCTTCTAATCTTCCCAATAATCGGTTAACAATTCGTCCAGTCTTTCAATTATTCATCAATTAATAATCAATCCATGGATTTGTTGTCTGTGATCCATCAATACAAACAAAAACACTCATTCAAAAAAGTATCTACATGCATTTGTAATTGACGACTACGTTAATGTTATGTGTTTAGTCAACTATTCATTAACTTTTATATTTAGAGACTTCAATAATATTCTTACGCAGTAATGTACTCTAGTAGTCGAGTGCTCATATAACTATTCTAAAATTGTAAGGGGTAAAAGTATGCAACAAACAAAATAAGGAAAAAACTATTATTTAATAAAATATATTCTTATTTTGCATATTACAATTTCACAAGGAAGCAGTTCATCACACCAAGCGATATAATCCTTGACCTCCAGTTCACAAAAGATTGAATATATCTCATAAGTGTGCGAGGAATCTCCACCTTGTTGAAAAGCAAATAATTGTGTGAGTCTGTCAACAAGTTCATTCTGTTCTTCAGGAAATATCTAACCAGTGTTTTCAGTGTTATCTACTTTCTTAATGCTTCTCGTTGGAGCATGCCTGTAGGAACGGTGTGTTAGAGCATCGAGAAAATCGTCATCGTATTATGCATCAACAGTCTACATGTTCATTTTCATCAATGCTGTCATCGCGATCATCTTCACATCCTGTTTTGTATTATATTTGTAGTTTACTTTTCTTTGTAGCAGACGTCATGAATGCAGAGCTGATGGCAATTTATTTTGAAGTTCATCGATTTCACGCTAAAGTCTTGCAAGGGTATATATCGCGCGAACTTACTTTACTGCATGACACAGGCAACTCATTCCATATTTAGCATTAAATGTCTCATCATAATCGCCTGTGGAATCAGTACTTATCGAAGCAGCAAGAGGTATTAGCGGCAACACTTACTGACTAAGAAAATATGAATCCTTGTGGATTGTGATGTGGTTCATCAATGTATCGTCTTGCATAAACTGCATGTGGCAATGGTCGTAATGTTTCCTCATGCGAAAGGACTATTCGTACAGGTGGTTCTCTCATGCCACCAAGCATTTATACAGAAGAAAAAAACTCGTTCGCAGAATCCACACTGACGACAATCAGGCAGAGATGATGCTGGTCGTGGATTCATGTTCGTTGAGGTCAAAGGTAGGCCTCCCTATTCGCAGTTCATCTTTGCTGTAGGACGATTGAGTACTTCCAAATCGATGTTCACCTCACAGTTTCAGAGCGTCAACTGAACTACTTATGACTGTCATTATTCTATATAAACAATTATTTTACCTTAACATTTAATACAAAATAAAATAACCATAACTGATAGCAAAAAAAAATAAAATATTTTGTTCTCATATCGGACCTGATTCAAACAATCAAGTCTGTTCTTTGCTTACAGTTTATATGCATTAATAATCTTAAGCATATATAAACATCATGCGTAAAATAAAGTCACCAGATTTTTCTAAGTCTGAAAGAAAATAATTTATTAATTTTTGTGTTTTCGGTTTTCGAACTTAAGTCCCTACACTGTACCTCTCCGAGGAGAATACTTGAATTTACAGGATGGGGCTGAATTTGACCAACCAACCTCGTGAGTTGATTTTTTATGCAAAATCAACTGGAAAATATATATGCGACACTATTTAGCTAAACTAAATATTAGGGGCGAAATAGGTCCCCGAAAATTGAAATTTTGGAAAGTATTTTCGCGAAATATCGGATACCAGGTGAGATTAAAATACAACTCACAGAAAATGAATTTATGTTATCGGGATCTTCAACCTAAGAGCAAACTCACATTAATAACACACCCTGTTATGAAAATAAAGGGGTGAACACCCTCCTACAGCCGACAACATCGTTACTGTTAGGAATTATGAACGTTTAATGCTGGTTTATTTATTGAGCAGTATGACCTACGAAAAAAAAAATTGTTCTATTGTTGCAACTGCCTAGGACCCAACGCACACAAAAATTTCGCTAAATTCCGCTGCAGCGATACAGCTCATGTGACATTGGCCAACATGAAAATTATTATAATTTTCTAAAAACAAACCTTAAATGGTTATTTTCAGAAGATTTTCACATGTTTGCTGGAATAAAGCATACGCACATGAAAATGCAGGAAAAAAATAGTTATGCTGGCTAAATCAGATTCCTATCAATATAACATTTAATAAGTGGTGCAGCATTTTATAACTGTGGACATTTATTTTAACAAAATATGAGACAGGTCACAATAAATCTGCAGCCACCTGTTTACTGTAGGATGAAACTATTGTAGATCGAGATGGGCAGGAAATAGCACCCTGTTTATACAAGTATCTGCAGAGTGTACCTGATGACACTGCAGAATTAAATATGTATTTTGATCCGTGCCCTGGTCAAAATCGCAACATCTTCGTGGCTGTAATGCTGATCAATCATTAGAAAACCTGACGTTTTCAAGGGAGGTCACTGGTCATAAATCATACATTCCTAGAGCCAGAGTATATTCGTATGGAGGCCGATACTATACATGCTGCCATTGGGAAAATGGAAAAAAAAAAAAAAAAAAAAAAAAAACATACCAGTAAATATAAATCTTCCAAGAGACTGGGCAAATCTTATTCGAATAATACACAGAGTTCCACCCATAAGAGTTATTGAACAAGAGCAGAAAGACATTTTGAACTTTAAGGTATTGCTTGCCAGTTACACTGAAGAGCCCAAAAAACTGGTACACCTGCCTGATTCGTATAAGGCCCCCGCGAGCACGGAAAAGTGCCACAAGACGACGTGGCATGGACTCGACTAATGTCTGAAGGTATGCAGGAGGAATTGAAATCTGCACCAGTTTGAGAGAGGGTTGCACGTCTGTCACGTTTAATGATTCTGGTCAGTCGTCGTTTGTCCTGTTCGTTCACGATCTTTTTCCGGCCGCAGCGATGTCGAAGATTTGATGTTTTACCGGATTCTCGATATTCACGGTACACTCGTGAAATGGTCGTACGCGAAAATCCAAATTTTATCGCTACCTTGGAGATGCTATGTCCCATCTCTCGTGCGCCGACTATAACACCACGTTCAAACTCACTTAAATCTTGATAAATTGCCGTTGTAGCAGCAGTAACCGATCTAGCAACTTTGCCAGATGCTTGTTGTATTATATACGCGCTGCCGACCGCATCGCGTTACTCTGATTGGTTCCATACCTCTGTTATTTGCATACGCACGCCTATACCAGTTTTTTGGCTCTTCAGTGTATTATGTTCGCCGAAAGGTTGATACCCAAGGAGAAAATGTTTCTTGGCTGAGAATGACGTGGATGAGGTATGTCTTGAAACAATAAAGTTCAAATATTCTTTTCGAGATTATGAACAATTCAAGATAATTGATCTGTCATGAAGGCACAAGAAAAGGACTTCGCTTCTGAACCTAAGCTCTATTTAATGAATGGCATTACCTCTTCCAATAGAGAAAATAAATGATTTGAAGTCTCTCTTACCATATATCCATCCCAACAGTCGTCAGGTTTAGGAGTCATTCATGAATTGACTAATACCATCATCTAAACTGGCCTGTTGGTATCTCCCAAATGATAGAAACGATGATGAATAAGACACCCAATAAAGGCGAAAGTTACCCTCAGTTAAGTGCAAAGAAAACATTCTAGATTTTTAAAATGTTTTTGTGTAAATTGCATTTATTTTGTATGACTATAGTCTAATTTATTGTAGTGCGAATAAATAAAGATATTCACTGATGTTTAAGACATACTTAAAACAGCTTTAATTGCTGTAAGTGAAGTAGTATCATAATTTGTTCTTTTTTTTACTGTGCTTATTAAAGTAATCACAAATACAGTTTTTCATAATGTGTAGAAGAAGACTGCTCAGTGAAATGTTTAATACTTTGTATTTTATGTGCATTATGTATGATTGCCAGTGATAAACCTGTACATTTGTAAATAAATATGTCATAATAACATATATTTAATAAGTCATGTTACAAACTTGTTACAAGGCCTACATGTATACATATTTTTTGTGCTATATTTTTTTATTGACCTATTCACAAAGGCCAGTGTCAGAATGTGGAAGCATTTCGAATGCAAAAAGGGCCAATGTCATGACAAAAATTTCTCTGGTGGTGTATAGAAAAATAAAACTTGGTGTACTGACTTCTTCGTTCACTCTATTTTGTACTGGAAAAATACCGTA
The DNA here is from genome assembly GCA_002778355.1 of Clitarchus hookeri. Classification (NCBI taxonomy): domain Eukaryota; kingdom Metazoa; phylum Arthropoda; class Insecta; order Phasmatodea; family Phasmatidae; genus Clitarchus; species Clitarchus hookeri. The sequence goes on from NQII01000007.1 coordinate 2,270,059, forward strand.
AAATTGGTACAATTATTTTTTCAGCATTACTCTATAAAGAAAAAATATCTGATTTTCAGAGTTCATTATATTGACACTGTAAATTTTCATATTGCTACGTTTAGAACGAAGCTACAGATATAAAACTTCCAACAGGGGCTGTACACTCATTGTAAACCAGTCCCATTGTTCCAGACTAATCATATAATTCTACTAGTCTACATGCAAGCACCACCTAAGTGACACTTTATAAAAAATTCTGAAATACATCCCATATAAATACATGAGTTATGGAACATATAATATATGGTATTGACACATTTTCGACGAAGGATAAGGATGTTAAAGTGATATATAGGGTCCAAATTTCGAATACCTAACCGAGTTTTGAATAATTTTTAACGAAGTTCGTACATGATTTTCTGTCTGTTCATGTGCTTCTACACACCTAATATGTATATTTAAGTATTCTCCAAAGGTGAAGTACAGTGGAGAAACCTGAGCTCGAGAACAGAAATTAAAAAAATTAAATATATATTACATCCCTTTCAGACTTAGAATAAATCTGGTGACTGTTTTACGCATGATGTTTATTAATATGCTTAGGAGTAAATTAATGCATATAAAACACATAAACTAGTAAGCAAAAAATTATCTTGATTTTTTTGGAACATGTCTGATGTGAGAACAAAAGAGCTTTGCTGTGCTACCAGTTACGATTTTTCCATGTTGTTTTAAATGCTCAAGTAAAAAAAATGTTCATATAGAAAAATGTCAGTCATGAGCAGTTCAGCTTGCTTGTCATAAAGCGAAGAAGAACTGCGAATACGAAGGCATTCTTTGACCTCAACGAACATTGAACCGCGAGACCTCAACGAACGTTCAGCCGCGACGAGCATCATCGCTGCCTGATAGTCGTTAGTGTCGAATATTCGATCGAGTCTTTACCTTCGGTCACAATGCTCGGTGACATGAGATAACCACCTGTACCAAAATAATCTTTTTAATATGAGGAAACATTGCGACAATATCTACATGCAGTTTATGCAAGGCAATACATTAAAAAACCATATTAAGATCCGCAAGTATTCATCTTTGGAGAGCCAATAAGTGTTGGTGTCAACACCTCTTGCTGTATCGATGAGTACTGATTCCATAGGCGATTATGATGAGACATTTAACGGTTAAGGCGAAATGAGTGACCAGCATCGTGCAGAAGAGACTGTTCGCGCGAAATGTTCACTTGCAAAACTTTCACGTGTAATATATGATCTTCAAAATAAACAGCCATCAATTCTTAATACTGATAACCATGCGATTTATGCTACAAAGAAAGTATAATCAATATATAATACAAAACAGGAGGTGAAGATGATCATGAATAATGTATTGATGAATGTGGACATGGAAACTGTGTTGATGCTGAAGACAATTGCGATTTTCTCGATGCTCTGACACACCGTTCCTAAAGGTATGCTGTAACAAGTAGCATTAAGAAGGTAGGAGATGGCGAGAACACTAGCTACATATTTTTCGAAAAATCGGAATGAACTCGATGATAGATATATAAATTTGACTGCTTTGCAACAAGGTGGAGGTTAGTCATACATTAATGATATATCTTTATTGTTTAATGAACTAAAGGTCAGGAATTATATCGCATGATGTCATGAGCTGCTTTATTCTGAAATTGCTACATGCAAAATAAGAATTTTTTAAATAATTTTTTTTGCTTATTTTGAGTTTCATATAATTTTTAACACTTACAACTTTTAAGTAGTTCTATGTATAATCACTGAACTACTAAATTACATAACTACATACAATATTTTAATGAAGAATTTGTATATACAAATTTGTGAAGAGTGGACTGTATACAAAACATTACTGCAGTTGTCAAGTAAAAATGTGTGTAGACAGTGTTTGAAAGAATGTTTTTAAATGTATGGATGGATGACAGGAAACAAATCCATGGGTTGATTATAGTTTGGATTTATTGAATTATTAGCGAACAAGCCTGGCTTCGTACGGATAAAATAGAGTTTTACAATGATACACTAATAAATAAATTGGGAAAAAACAATTAATTTATGTGAGAACAGAATTATAAAGTTATACTATGTTGGCCTAGGTTTTTAACTGATTACGGCAACCCAAAAGGAAGGAAATTTTTTTTACGTGACAGCAAAAAAGTAGGGTATTGTTTTCGGAGTGTATCTGTGCAACTATCATGTAGTTGCCATATTTACACTTTCCAGCATCGATGTAGAACATCAAAACGCGAGTTTCATCAAGTTGTAGCTTTATAAATAAGTGTACCTAGGTACTACTTTGACGTGTGACGGATTAGGAGGATTAGAACGGCGCTGTCCCACAACAACCGCCACCCCCCGGCCCGCATAACCAGTATAGGGACATAGAGAGGCACGTGGCAGTCGTCGTCCTCACAGGCAAAGGTCGAGCAGAGGCCAACACGTGTCGGTGATGCGTGTCCATGCCGCCCCCCCACTCACCTTCACCATCCATGGCTCTAGCAAGCCCGTGAGATTTGTTGAGTGCCAAGATATCACAAAATAATCATGTGTATTTCGCCAGAAATCAGAAAATACGCACCGAGAAACAGCTGACAAGTTGGAAACACCACCAGGAAAATGTGTACACACACCATGGAGAAATAGCTGACAGAGTAAGCTAGGGGGAAGGTGCCACCTCCCCCCTGCCCCTCAACCATCAGGAACCAGGGCACATTTTGTGAAAGGCATTGTTCTGTTTTCGTCCCACCACCCCCTCCCCCAACAAGGCTACACGTGCCGACAATTAGGGAAGGAAGCTAGAGAGATATGAGCCTCCTTGCGGGGAAGGTGAGGGGTCAGTGCTTTATCGCAGCGCAGAGAGTCAGTTCGAGAGTCAGTCAATTATTACCGCCCAGAGTTCGAGGAAGCAGTCGTGCAGAGAGCGTTTTCCCGGGGGGATCAGACCCCTGGCCACGTCAGTACGTCAGTAGAGCAGTCCAGGGGAGACGACCACATACGCGGGCCTTTTCCAAGGCCTACCACTTCGCCGGAGCTCATCCCCAGATGACAGCTTACCAGCACCCACAGCAGAGTTATGTATACAGTCGCCGTCCAGAGAAGCCCCCCTCCACCACGAAGTCGTACACAGTTAATACGAGTAGCCAGAATAGAGTACCACACCTCGGAATTGTTGCTGTATGTTGTTTTTTGTTCAAACTCGAGACAATATATTCGTCCTTCAAAATGAAACAGCAAAATACTGCCTTATTGAAAACCCCTCAACCTTCTAGGCACCTTATAGTCTATGCCTGGAGGAATTAACTACGACACTATAAGTCACCCTGTATTCTCCACAGGTGGGATAAAGCGCAAGTTACATTGGCTTCCCCAACCAAATAGCATCAACTTGTTGCGCTTGGCTGAGGTGTCTTAATCGATCACCAAATGTAAGTAACGTTCTCAGCGGCAAACATTTGGATGCGTGACCGTTTAGTGGCATTACATCTGAGCGCTTCCGGGCTTCGGAGGGCATGTTAAATATTCGGTCCCGGTTGTTATCGATCGATAGCAGTCGTTAAGCCATTTTAGAGATCCTTGGCCGGCCTGATAAACTCTGACAACAGAGGAAAAAAAGTATTTTGGTCACGTTCCCAGCTATTGCAGAATTGGGGTTTGTTGTTATTCCACAAGAACCATACAATTTTCCAGGATAAAAAGTCTGTCAAATTGAATGAGTTTTTGGTACACACTATGCCCTAGATGGTCATCTGGTATCCTAGAAACCATTATATCAAGGAAAGGTAATTTCCCTTCTTTCTCCAATTTCATGGTGAACTCTATGTTAGGATGTATGCTATTTAGGTGTTCTATACAAGCATCGGGATGTTCCCTCCCATGAATCCGTATGACAAAAGTGTCGTCCACGTATCTGAACCAACACATGGATTTATGTAGCCTTGATTGGATGTCTCTTTCTTCAAAGTTGGACATGAGTATATTTGCTTATAATGAAGATGATGGGGAGCCCATGGGAGTGCCTTCTGTTAGGATGTAGGTGTTCTTTCTGACGTAGAATAATGTAAATGTCACACAGTGCTCGACCAGTTTTATCGTTTCATTGTTTGCAGGATTTTCTCCACGATGTTCGCGAAGATACTGAGGCGTTTCTAGGATATGGACTCTAGTAATCAATGATACTACATCAAACCTGACAAGGATATCTTCTTCTGGCACTGAGTGTTGTCGTAATATTTGTGTTAAGTTGGCTGAATACTTGATTTGGGACTTTTGTATTGGTAGATTTGATGCGATGTATTTGTTGAGGTACTTGGCTAAGGGACGTGTTTGTGAGCCTGTTGCACAGACTATAGGGCAAAGAGGAACATCTGGTTTGTGTATTTTCGGAAGGTCATATAATAAAGGTGTTCTGCTGTCTTTGACTTTAAGGTTATCCTTGATTTCTGGCGTGAATGAACACTCGGTGATGAAGGTGGAGGATGGCTGCCTCAACACCACACATGATATCTTATAATGGTACTGTTTTTGATGTAATGGCAAAATTTACACATTTGGCGAGTAGTGAAATACTGCCCTGATCGAGTGTCTTGTCAGAGAGATTGATGACAATGTTGTTTTTGCAGAGGCCTGGTTTCTGCTTCTTCTTGTGTAGCTCAGAGAATTTCTGGTTCTGTCAGTCAGAAGCTTTGGAGAAGAAAGATGATACTTGATGGGAGGTACTCTTGCCCACTGTGCCCCACGTGGCTATGGAGAATACTTGTGATAGGTGAAGATTCAGATGATAAAGTTCTCTGGTATTTAGGCCGAGGTCACTCCGGGTTTGGTGTATCATTTCCTGGAGTATTGTGTTATTTGCTCGATGGTATATTCTGTAGGTTGCTGGATTCTTGATGTTGATCTAAAGGTGAGTGAATTTGGGCACGTTCTTGTGATCCCTGCATCTCTTCGAAAAAAGCCAGTGAGCTGAGTATTCTAGCTATCTTCTGTCTCAGTTGATCAAAATTTATTGTGAGGTTTGCTAATTTCTTCCCATAGAGGTTAGTTAGAGACGTTTGCAGGCTTTTGTGGCCATTGTTTTTGGAACAATCGTGACTTTAGAGTTTAAACTGCGTCATTGTGTAAGTGCTCTCCATTGTTTCGCATCTCATTGCAGCAGGCATTATCAGGATTGCAGTACAACTGAGCAGCAGGAATTTTTTTGTATGATGCCCCTCCATGCCGATATACTGTGGTCTCCAACCTTCTTACTGAGACCTTCGGATACACATGGGATAATTTTAGCAGGAGGAATAGTGTGTACCAGCCAGTTAGCTTTACACTTTCTTTAGTAATGATAATTTCTGCCAGTTGTTATTACCCCCTCCAGGAGGAGGCGGGGAAAGCCAGCAGTGTGCGTTAATGCACTGGGATCTCGACTACAAGGAAAGTGAATATTGCCCTTGTGGCTGTTGACTTAAGAGAGTGGGGATGCAGCAGGAAAACCATCGTGGCACTGAAGGTAATCCTGCTGCTCGGTTGTAAAAATGCGCATAGACTTTAGTTAGAGGTGTTTGCAGGCTTTCGCGGCCACTGTTTTTAGAACAATCTTGGCTTTAGAGTTTAAGCAACGTCATTTTGGATGTGTTCTCTGACGTTTCGCCTCGCATCGCAGCAGGCATTTTCAGGGTAGAAGGCCTCTCCCCATTGTCTGCTGTATTGATCTATCTGTGAAGACCTCTCTCGATTGGCTGTAGTATTGGGTAATTAGAGAAAGTTTTGTTTTCCATTGGCTTCTTATGTTCACTAATACTAAAAAAACGTAATTTTGGCTGCTGGTATACATATGCAAACCCACTCACATGGACATATACCTAAATGCTACCTGCGAATATCCCCCATCCCAAAAAAGCAGTTATCGCCACACTTATAAACAGAGCAAAGCAAATTTGTTAATAATCAAACTTGTCTGACGTACTCAGATACCTGACTTCTGCTCTGACAGCTAATGGATACAAAATAAAGATGCACAAAAAAATAACCAAAACAAAAACACATCCAAACAAAAACATACCAAATTCAATCAAATAGCTATGCTGCCTTATGTCCAAGGGGCCACCAACAACTTGTCACGAATATAAAAGAAACACGAAATTCGTGCAGTACAGAAACCTTCAGGAAAGCTATCCACAATTTTACCCTTAGTGAAATACCAAACTACTGTTGAAAATCTCGCTGGCATCTTAAAAGTACCTTTTTCCTGTGGGCTAGTTTACAACATAACTTTGGCAACATAAACTATTCTAGCAGCAAACAAGCTAATAAGTTTGCCTGACTACATCATGTATAGATCAGGCAGAAAGGACAATATCAATGGCGGTGGCACGGCCATATTTGTCAAGAAAGTCATTGTCCATTCACATATTGTTTCAAAGCTGAAAATACTATAATGCAAATCCCACTCAACATAGGTGACATCATATTAGCAGCACTCTACAGCCACCCCCCCCCCATGGACAAGGGATTGTCTGAAGATCTACAAGTAGTAATTCAAAAAGGGCCAAACCACCTTACAGTGGTCGACTTAAACTGCAGAAATCCAGCATGGGACAATAGTATTCACAACAAAAATAGAACCCTACTACAAAACTTAACAGAAAAAAAATATCCATAGAAGCACCTGGCGAACCAACATACTACCCATACAACACCAAGTTAAATCCAGATATACTAGACACATTTGTGACAAACCTACAACTGTGAACCAACCCAATGGCACTTCATTAGCTAAGTTCAGACAATCTTCCAGTTCTCAGTAGCAACAACATTCCCACAAAGAGCGGAGTCTTCAAAATACTACCCAGAAATACAAACTGGGACACATTCAACGAAAAAGTGGAAAACAGTAATCCTATGTATATACCTCCCATATGCTAAGACATGGGCACATAAATACAAATCCTAACCGACACTATCCGAGAACAAATCAAAAAGGTATCACAACATATAGAACCAACAATAAGCATGAGGGATATCAGTGACCTCATAGAAACGCCCTCAAAAACGAAACAGAGGCAGAAGAACTTACGAAAAACAACGCACACAATATGCTAAGAACAAACTCAACTCACTAAACAGGAAAATAAAAAAAAATGCAGAAGTTTTCAAAAATAAAACATGGTATGACTATATCCAAGGAACTGCCAAAGACGAAAGTAGCATATGGAAATTAAACTGTCTGCTTGCAGGAAAGTAAATAAAAATCTTAACACCAGCTATAAATGTTGAAAATTTCCTAAAATACTCACCAGAAGATAAGGTAAGAGTAATAGTAAACCATCTTGAACTTCAATTCGAGTTGCACCATACACTAGTCGATGCATGTACACTGAACAAAACTAAGATAACCATACACTCAAAACTCCAGGAACACAAAGAGGAAACCTTAAAAAAAAATACTTTAAACGAAATCAGGAACACAATTAAGAAACTCCCAAAAACCAAAGCCCCAGTTCCCGACTGAATACCAAATGAAGCTTTGTCAAATATCCCTCCCCAAACTCTCAAACACGTCTCTTCAATATACAATTACATGCTGGAACACGGATATTAACCACCATCCCATCAGTTTGCTCAACTCAATAACAAAACGTTTTGAAAAAAATGTTGTATTCACATCTGGAAAAAATAGTCAAACAGCTCAAAATTCTACCAAACATCCAGATGGGTTTTCGTAGTAACCATACAGTAATAAGAATCACAAATTACATACTTCAAAGCAGAAACAAGAAAAGTAGCACTATAGCAGTTTTCATGAATATAGAAAAGGATTTTGACAAGGTGCACCATCAACTGCTTTCCTAAAAACTCATTACAGTGGGAACCCCATAAATCTATTCGAAAATTATTCACAGATTAATTAAATAAAAAAACCTTATATGCAACTCTGGATGGGAATATCTCAAACACAAAATGCATAAAAGCAGGAGTACCTCAAGTGTCTGTACTATCACCCCTCCTATATACCATCTACATGTACGACACCCCAAGAATGGGGGGTACAGGTATAACACTCTATGGGAATGACAGCAATATATGCAAGCGACTGTTCAGTAACCTTCACTTAGGCAATTCTCCAAACATACCTCATCAAACTTCGAGAATATTGGAGCAAATGGGCCATCAAATAAACACAGAAAAGAGTGCACACATCATATTCACAAGAACAAGAAAGTTATGCAACAGAAAATATCATCAAATGGAACAGAAATTCAGATTGCAACAAAGACCAAATATTTAGGTATATGGTTCGACAGCAACTTCACTTGGGAGGATCACTGAAAAAAATGCATAAAATGCAGCAATGGGTAAATTCGTCTGCCTGTACCCAATCTTCAAAACCAATAAGATCACCTGGATAACTTACCTCCTATTATACATGGCAACTGGAGACCATAGCAACTCCTTCGGCCAGTTTGCTACACAGACTGGAATTTGAATATTTTCAGTCACCCCAGAACCTGGGATCCCTTATTAGCCACCAAAGGGACGCACTTAAGCCTACGTCGAGAATACAAAACTGGAGAAGGAGAGATACAAATAACAGAATTAAAAGTAGCAACAATCTCGTAAATAGCAAAAGTCTTCCAACATATAATGTCTCTTGAATCTATTTGACTCAGATAGTTTACACCAGTCACTGTACTGTTGTGAGGATGCCTTAAAAAGCAAACCTCTAGAACACCAGATCCATTGTGTGCCGTCATTCCCTGCAAAGCGAATCTACACATAAAGCTGAGTAGAATGAAGCTCTCTTCTGCTGTCGTAACTAGCTTTACGAAAACAGAATCATCTTTAGCAACATCGCAATCGAAAGATCCAATATTGCGAAAAAAAAAGGTCTTGAAATATATCTCTTCTTATGACAAAGTGCTCCAGTTTTGTATTCTCGACGTAGGCTTAAGTTTGAGCTAGGAGATGCGATTTGGATATTTAGGAAGTTGGTTGGTACTAATGGTGATGTTCGTGTATTAAGTCATGTACAGTATGTGTATTGTGCTTAATAAAAATGTGTTATGCAACAAGTAGTTTTATTTCCCCACTCCAGATACCTTTAACACATCCGAAAACAGGTTTGACCTTGAACGTCAGTTGCAAGAGGGACGTGCTGCACTGCTCCCGGAAGTTCTCCCGGAAGTTGTTATCAGTTTGAGCGGATATACATATGCTAATAATTTAACATTGCGCTTATGGGTAATCGCTGAGGTTCCGTCGTGGCAAGCACCTAAACTTACTGAGCGCTGCAGCGGAGTTTTGTTAGTAGTAGGAAAGCGGTGTTCTGGAGCAGTGCGTTTTCAAAATGTTGTGAAATTTTATTAGTTTTCACAGAGCCATGAGGCGAGCGCGTTGTCATAAGAAGAGAAATATTTCAATACCTGTTTTTCGGAATATTGGTTCTTTCGATTGCATCCCATCTCGTTCGATTGCGCTATGGTCGCGCAGGCGTTGAAGTAAGGAAAACCGTCGGAACAGAAGTATATGAGTATAGCTGCCGGTTGTCGAGATCTGCCAGCCGTCGTACCACCAAGAAGTTACTACAGCCCCAGTGCGATTGACTGGTGGATAAAAATTAAAGGTTAGCTGTCTGGCAACTAGGTGTGAGAATTCTGCCCGACCGAAACACCACCTGTATGACCAGGCAACATGCTTCGAGATGGCAGCACTACCTGTAGACATTCTGGCTAACTGTCCAAAGCTAGTGTTGTAATCATGCGCCTTTGGCCCGAATGGGTGGCAGCCGAGTGAATCTGCTTCGCTCGTGCTGCCCGACTCACGACACCCACGCCTGCATGGATCATATTATCGCAGCGCTAGTCGCGCAAGTTGTCTGAGCACATTAATTATATTACTACAGCCCATCCTACACCCCTTCAACCTTTCGTGTGCATATTTTTTTATCCGAGCAGCAGGTCAAATTACTTACCCACATACGTAGTTTTATTTAGCAGAAACAGCATTTCGTGATCTGCAACCATTCCGGAAATTATGGGGTTTTCCAGATTAGGCGGACCACCCTTATATTAAACATAATCACTCAGCATACTAGACATACTCTAGTCAAATCTTTTATTTTTCCTACCATAAGAGGAAATGTGTAGCAGAACTATATTTGTTGCAGAACTATATTGTAATTGTTCTTTAATGTGATGAATACACATCCACTAAATTATTGAATATGCCCATACATTTTGGGCCACAGCACTTGTACAGTCATAAAAATGTTGGCTCGATGATTTCACAAATATATTATTCCAATTTATCGAAACCCCATTGATAGTGTAGTTTTTTTACCAACGCTTTTTTTTTCCAGAATGATATTCTTATATGTTATAAACGGATACACTTTGTATGAAGGCAGTTAAAAAATATGTGGTAATGTGGCAGTTAATGCGAAAATACTTTGCATTACTCAGTACTGTTCACACAGTTATTCATTACTAGGCAGTTCATTCCAGTTTGCGGGTGTCAGAAAACATTTGGACCCTACCTTGAATACATAATGGCCTCGTTTCCATGTGTGGCAGGTGGCCACTGCTAGTAGTTACATAATATATCAACACACACCAACAGAAGCACATCCTATGCCAAATTTAAGATTATTCCAGTAGTTAGATTGCCCTTCGAAAACTTCTCGTCCTATCTACATGAAACCTTAACATATTTAAATGGAAAGTAATATCTAGGGTATTTCAAAATTTCGTGCTTTCAAATCTTCGATTTTTATGTATGATAAAATTAATACATTTGTAAAAAAACTACTAAGATAATGTTTTTCCATGACTTTTCGTTGAAAGTGTTTCTTACAAGATCATGAAAAATCCTATACGAAGGTATACTCTTTTCTTAGAAACAAATTTGGTTGCGAAATTTTTTTTGGGGGAAAAAATCATCAATGCATTCTTAGGAAATAAGCAGATTAAAAGCAATATTAAATATTTTTTATTTACTGTGAAATGGATGTACGACATTAATAATACATTTATTAGATTATAATTGAATTATATTTTTTTCAAATTCAATTTAAACCATGAAGATAGTCAAATAAGATTTCATGCTAAAGTCAATAATCTTTTAAATCAAACTCACAGTTAGCACAAACTCCAGATGTAAGCATTGTAAATAATTAATTAATAATAAGATAATGCACTATTAACATAAAGAGGATTAAATCGATTTAATAAATACACCCCCCCTCAAGTAAGTATAATTGGGAGACGAAAATTCATTCTTATCTGTAAAATGTTATGTTTAGTGCAGTCCAGTCGTCGGCCAGCATTACATCGGCCTTGCCGAGTGATCATCGCTTGTGAGAAACGAATTATGTAACTTACACTTCTCCTTCCTCTAGCCTGCTGGCAGTGGAATTGGCTAGCAGCAGCATCTCACATATTAAGAAAGCCTGCATTTTATAGTTTATTTGGTCGTTGGTCATCCAAAAACTACAAAAATTATCTTCATTAGCAAAGACATTTTTCGCAACCAATAAAAATATTTTGTAAAAAATGTTTATATGAAAAAATATTAGGCATGTAAAGTTATTTTAACAGAAGTTTGCATGATATGCACCTTTTAATACTCGTTTATTTTTTACTTACACTATACTGCAATGATTCTAATTATAATGTGAATGTTTGTAACCAAAAAATTGAACAACATTATGATATTAATACAATACTTAGTGTACAATAATATATATATATATATATATATATAAGAAAGTTTTGACTTTTTTGTGTCGTTTTCTTATTTTTAAATAAATTTCCCTTTATTGTAACCATACTTTGGCATTCTGTTAATTTTGGATATCATCATTATGGCTGACAGTTGATGGTGGTCAGTAGTAAAGATGACATTTAGACTGGGCCTAGTGTTTCTAAACTTTGTGCTCAAACACACGCACAAACACAACCAGATCCAATCCCAACTTTGGTCAGTTCCGTTTTAGCGAATTGCATATTGCTGGAATCGTTATGATTCCTGGTATGTGGTTTGTAGGACCAAGGGTGGCTCAATCATAAATGCGACTTTAATCTTACAGACATACATAAGTACGAAGATGTGACCATCAGCTACCACAAAGTAAGTTTGAATCCAGCTGGACTGTCCAAGAATGTTGAGGCATGCAATAGTATCGATCATTTGCTATTGGTAATGAAGATGATGAGTGTGATATTATTTCTGATATCCTATAGGTTCAGAAAGTTTTCCGTCCATCACCTACGTCGAAACAGTATTCTAACTCCAACTACAAATTGGCTCAATCTCAAGCAAATTAAACACTCTCGCTTCAGAGATGGTTTGAGCACAGTATTATCTACAAGATAAATAGAACTAGCAGCAATGATAATTTTCAAAGCACCGAATGCTGCAACAGAGATAAATAAAGCAAAATAATGAACCGAAGCCACACGATATGGGTTACAATGTGATTGCCACTCACATGCGAAGTATACGATGCCAGACAATGAAAAACGCACACCACGAAGAAATCATGCGACAACCACCAATCTGTGTAAATAGCAAGAGTACAAGCTGATGTGCATAATCCCATTTTGGTGCATTTTTACTTGACCGTACACCTACCAGTGGCACTGCAGGCACCGACCAGTGGTCGTAGAAAATTGCATGAAGTTGAAGCATCATTAATATAAGAACCACCTGTTTGCTGTGATGCCAGGTCAGAGCAATGTAGAATGCCAAATACTGGCGATGTGTGGTGTTCAATGATGGGTGAGATTCGTTATGTGTATTGATGATCACCATTCCTGGGCGTGGAGTACTCCTGGTAAATGCCGCAATCCCAATCTCGCTGTAGAGTAGCACACTTCCAACACAGGTAGATTATAGTCTAGGGAGCCATAGCCTATGATTGCCAATCAGCTCTCGTTGTATCAAATGTACCACTGAATGCCCAGTAGTATGTGGATAAGATACCATGTCCCTATCTGCTCCCATTTCTGGCAGGGATTCCCGGTTCGATATTCGAACAGGATGGTACCGACCGCATATCACACAGGACTTGTGCAAGGGGCTGTGAGACACTATTAAAATGACTAGACTGCATACCACATATCGATATGTAATCGTCCTGCTGCTCTGTTTTTGTGATTTTGTATATTACTTATTTATATCACTATCTCCATAAAGTATCAGTACCATCCGATACATCCTGTGTGCACTATTTATACTGTCTGACAGTATATTTACCAACATCGCTATGAGCCAAGATGCCATTTTGAAACATCTTTCGCCTGCATTCGACAGGCAGTCTCGCCTGCACTCTACAGGTAGTCAACTTGAGCAGCATGTTCGACAAATGCTACCGTGTTCAGTTTCAGCTGGATTAGATTTCCTGCAGGTACAAATGCACAATGACAAATGTCATATGACCTTAACTACAGTTAGCACACTAACAATTTTCCATTCTACAATTGCGATTGTTACCCTTCAACAATGTGGGAGAGATTATATCCTACCTAACTGCAGTGCCGCATAAGACATTGGGAAGGGGGGTGTCGAATGACAGGTAGATAATACCTGATTGTGCGATGCGTGAAGCCCCAACAGCTGTATACTAAAGATTAAACTCTACATTTCTACATACTGTTCACATTATGTGTTAGCTTTGCCTGGACAGCAGTATGCGGCAACAACCTCCGAAGAGTCTCCCATTAAGAGTGGAACATTTATTCTCGAGACAAAAAGTTGAGAAATATCCAACAGAATTTATTTATAACAGGCCTGAAACTTTGCGGGAAAAAATGGTTATTTCGGGTATGAATATAAACCTCTGTTAATTTAAAATTAAATTTTAAGAAATTGGTGTTTTTAAAGGATTGAGATTCACATATAAATTTTATTTCAAATGCAATTGCACGAATCATTTCAGTCTACACGCACTTTTCCGACAGCAGTGACGAATCCTCTTCTGGGTATTTTGCTACATGCATTGAAGTCATAAAATTATATTGCACATAAAATTTCAAATAAAATACATAAATTGCAATAATCATAAAAAGAACAGAGGAAATGTATTTATAGATTTAATTTCCATATCTTTATTAAAAAAGTGTTAATAATTACACAATAAAATTTGCATTAAATCCAAAGAAATAAATTTTAAAAATGTTTCTTATTTTGGGATGCAAAATGACGACACAATTTTTATGGCTTTGGTTTTTAATATTATTTTTTTTAGAAATGTTTACAGTAAGTACATACATATAATATATATTCAAATACTTGTATAGGCAGAATCTGTATAAATATTACACTTTTATATACTCTAACTCAGTTGTTACACAAGTAAAGGATTCTTTTTGTTTATATAAATACATTTTATAGTATTAATTATTACTTTATATGGCATATTAATATTAGCAACTGTTTTACGAAATTTGGTATCAGACATACCTGTCGAATACTGGATTGTGCAGTCAGCTGTATAATTGTTGGAAATATCCAATTGTGGTAACTCAATTTCTGAATTTACAACTAGGGGATCTGTAGTGTTCCAGATAAAGACAAGATCGTGAACGGTGTGAGACACTGAAAGAGATAACACAAAACTATTAATGAGATAACCTCATAATAAAGGCGAAAACGGATAAACTAAATCAGGAGACTTAAAAATACTATATTTAGTTATAACTATTACAAAGGAATTCACGAGCAAGAATGAAGAAAATTGATAGGCTACAAAATAAGGGATATGATTGCCATTATTATGGGTATGTTATAGAGCAACGACGATGTTAAAAAAATCCTCGTGCCTGCATTACCCTTTTCCCCACTAAAGGTTGTTCATGGTAAAGTAAGCGTTTTTGAAATGTTCGATGCATACTGTTTGTCAGTAGGCTAAACCAGTTTCGTCACAGGATGGAGGTCATAATTAAATAAAAGAGTTAATAATAATTTCCTAATTTATTAAATTAATTACAAAAATATACTCTGGTCTTAATATCTCACAATACATTTATGTCTTGCTATTTATAATTAATAAATTCAACCAGTACAACTTACAATTACCTCAAAGAATTACCTAACGAATTAAATTATAAATTATATGTCCATATTTGAAAGTTCCAGTATTTGCAATAATGTCCGTATCACATGTACATACAGCCCCACCTCAGTTCAGCCTAGGTCCCACGAGTCCGCAATGTTCTAGAGTTCTCCAAGTGCCCTTCACTCATTGGGCATCACGCACTCTCTCCAATTCAGGCCACAAACACCTCGTCGGCCATCGTCTTGCAATCTCCCGTCGTCGTCCGACCTCTTCAACGGTGTCCCTCGCAACACTCGACTTTGCCCAGTTACCGCACTCAGGAAAAGACTTCTACCAACAGACTGCCGACGGCCAAGCTGTAGCTGTATTTATAGTGTCGTCGGTGTAACCGAGATATTTCTCAAAAGACCACGCTGCGCTGAGGGTCGTAGTTCCCAGAATTTTCTTTCGTGTCCTCCCAAGTCGTCGGCTTCTCCAGTAGGAGGGAAGAGGGTCTGTGACATCAACAAGGTCAGCTGTATATCATTCCCGGCCGCCCAGCGACGGTACCACGAGCTGGTTTGCCTGGGGGAGGGTAGGTTTGAGGTGGCCTTATTAGCAAAAGCCAGTTGGTCCACTTGTGCAAATCTGCATGTACACGATCAGCCCACTTACAGTTTCCATTATCAGTTAACAATCAGTCAAACACTGTAATGCACCCGCAGATGCTTGCGGTCCACATGATGCCTCTTGCAGTGTGCCACATCTGGGCCACTGTTCAGATAATGCCCATGTAGTAAAATACAATCTGCCCACAAGCGGACCACTTCTGCATAACCAACTGTACCCCAAACATGTTAGCATCATCAGTAGGCCTTGTGTGTCAGCAGTGGTCCATTGGCTTTCTGCATCTGGCCTGCCGTAAGTAAACCACATGTCAGCCAACTATTGGCAAGCCTATTGTGGCCCAGCTATTGACCACTTGTGGCCCACATATAAGCAGCTTGCTATGCATTTTCAAAGACAAAAAAACAAACATATTTCACTAAAATAAAATTGATTTATTTACCATATTAATATATGTTATCTTCAGCATTACTTTACGTAACACATTTCTTTGGAAGAACCGGAAACTGAACCCACAAAACGTATGTTCCGAGTCTAAAATTCAAACAACTACTCTACCATGTATTAATGTAAAACCTTTCAAGGGGGGAGTATTCTTTATAAATTTGCGCATTTTTGTGTATTTTCATTCTCCATCTTACTTTAGTACAGTATAAGATAATAACTGAGTACTTATAAGCTCAGCTATTTGATTTTTAAATAAGTTATTAAGGAATAATTAACTTTTCATTTTCCATTTGTTTTCAGTTGCTCCATGATCTGAGGATAATTTCATGTGTGAAACTGCCCTTTTTAAAACTAACTTTATTGCATTCTATGCTTTAACATGCCTTAATTTTTGTTTTTCCTTTGTAACGCTCTAAAAAAGGTTTCTTTCTGTACCCCTAGAAACTGAAAATTTCGGTGCGAACTTGAAATTACTAATACAGACAAACTAAAGGGAGCACAAAGAAACTAAATACGTCAAATCACGAGGGAAAGTCATAGATTCAATTACTAGATTGAGTATCTAGTTAAAAATAATAGGTGGTTTGATATTTAACCAAAAAAACATATTTTTTAAAAGCAAAAAGCGAGTGGAAAGTGGTGCCCTCCTTACTCTGTGGCCACTGTCCGAACTCGGTTAAGGCTTCCTGAGGAAGAGGAGGAGGTTTTGGCCGAGATTGCGCAGGTAGCAAACAGCGAGGACTGGTTTCGGCAATC
>NQII01000007.1:2286940-2356975 GCA_002778355.1 Clitarchus hookeri
CGAATGGCCTATAAGTCGTGGCGTGGCGAGGAGCCTAAAAGTTCTCGGAAATTAAATGACGACTGACAATAACAACTCTATACAGCCCTTCTTCAGCTAATGTCTCTATACATAAATTTCGACGATAAACATTTTTGTGTCAAAACGCATTTTGATTCCTAAAAGACAATCCCAAAAGTTTAAAGTATAGCGAATTTTTTCCAAACAAAAATATTTTTTTAATATTTTAAATATACTAGTATGTAGAGGTACTCGTTCTTTATAATTTCTCCCATGTGCAAACATTTTTGTATAGCTTGATGTGTGATGCATTAGGCGTATTAGAGCAGCGCTGTCCCACAACCCCCCCCCACCCGCATAACCAGTATAAGGACTTAGAGATACACGTGGAAGTCATAATCCCAGCACAGGGAAAGGTCAAGTAGAGGCCAACACGCACCACAAGCCGGACACGTGTCGCTGAGGTGTCGCCCTACCACCACCCACCCACCTTCACCCCCAAAGTCTCTAGCGAGCCCGTGAGATCTGTTGAGCGCCGAGATATCACAAAATAATCATGTGTATTTCGCCAGAAATCAGAAAATACGCACCGAGAAACAGCTGACAAGCTGGAAACACCCCCGGGACAATGTGGACACGCACCACGGAGAAATAGCTGACAGATTAAGCTAGGGGCAAGGTGCCACCTCCCCCCTGCCCCCCAACCATCAGGAACCAGGGCACGTTTTGTGAAAGGCATTGTTCTGTTTTCGTCCCACCACCCCCTCCCCCAACAAGGCGACATGTGCCGAGACTTAGGGAANCCCCAACAAGGCGACATGTGCCGAGAATTAGGGAAGGAAGCTAGAGAGCATATAAGCTTCCTTTCACGGAAGGTGGGTTCATTTCTTTATTACTGCGCAGAGACAGTAGAAGATCGCCATGCAGAGAGGTCAGTCCGAGGAGGCAGTCAATTATTACAATGCAGAGTTTGAGGGAGAGATCAGGCTCCCGGCCACAACAGTACCTCAGTACAGCAGTACGTCAGTAGGCATGGGGTCAGTTTTTTATTACCGTGCAGAGACAATGGGAGCAGTCGCGCAGAGAGCATTTGGCCTCGGATCGGACCCCTGGCCATGTCAATACATCAGTAGAGCAGTCCAGGGGAGATGGCAACATACGCGGGCCTTTGCCAAGGCCACCCAGATCGCCGGAGCTCATCCCCAGATGACAGCATACAACATCAGAGTTAAGTATAAAGTCGCCGCCCAGAGAAGACCCACTCTCCACCACGAAGTCGTACACAGTTAATACGAGTAGCCAGAATAGAGTACCACACCTCGGAACTTTGCTGTATGTTGTTTTTGTTCAAACTTGAGACAATATATTCGTCCTTCAAAATGAAACAGCAGAAGACTACCTTATTGAAAACCTTTAACCTTCTAGGCATCTTATAGTCTATGCCGGGAGGAATTAACTACGACACTATAAGTCACCCTGTATTCTCCACAGGTGGGGAAAAGCGCAAGTTAAATTGGCTTCCCCAACTATTCAGCATCATGTTATTTGGCGCTCGACTGTGGGGCGGAGACGCGTCATGTTATTTGGCGCTCAACTGTGGGGCGGAGATGCATCAAGCTATATGAACTCCGTATTCTTATGTAACGAGTGATGATATAGATTACTAGAATTTCAATGAAAATATAGATAATTGGAGCGAATATATATATGCCGAATGAATAGTCAAATATTGATTCGGAGTTGCGTGCCAGTGCGCTGCCGACACAAACAATGCTAATTATAAAAGTTCGTCAATTATACAGCATTTGTTTTGGAAAATATAATTTTTGGTTGTGACGTAAATATTACGCAGTCTATATTCTTTTTCGAATGAATTTAACAGCAGAATGGTAGTTAATTTGTTTCACGTCATCCTACATGCTGTGCGCAAATACTGCACAGACTGAACTATTCCTACAAAAGAGATCGGTGAGCAGAATCTAATAAAACGATTAATTTTTGCATATCATGTACACAAGTTTATTATAGATATTAATGACGTAAAATGCATGGTTTCACTGAAATAGCTCAGAGATACAGCGAGTTTGCAATGGCTGTAATAAATAATCTGTAAGACTCTCCAATACAGTTTAATGAGAAACGATCAGGCTGATGTCGGTTGCGTAACTGCAGTTGCCTTTTACTTTTTTCATCACCCCCAAATGATAATTTATAACATTTATTTTTTATTATTAAGATATTATGAATGATAGGCTTTGTTTAACAGCGAAAGTCAAATCGAGTGATTTATTTTTTAGTTTCAAACTAAACGGGATAAAATAGGTAACTTTATTCATATAATATTTTATAATTGTTAAAAAAATATAAAAAACATTTTTTTGTAAAATTTATTAGGGAAGTTCAAACGATAAAATACGGTAACAATGTTTCTTTGTTTCGTTTTTGTTATATTTCAGTCACATATTCTTGTGTAAGTATTATGCACTCATAAACTTCAACTATGTAAAACACTACGAAATGTACTCAAAAGGATTTTTTTTTTCAATTCATAAAATCCTTTGCAAAACAGTCTGCAAATGGAAATCCACGAAATTTGTTTTGTGATACGTTTGTGGAATTCTTCGAAGGTATATTTTCCTAAAACTCTGTATGCTTCTCCATATACTATATCAAGAGTTCTAAATCTGAAAACATCGTCAAACCCATGAACATCTTATCTCACAGCTACGTCAAATAACCGCATGTGTGCATTGGCCGATTGATAGCATAGCACTACAAAGCGGCGATGGCACTGGAGATACGTGTGGACCGATACTGATTCGTTTCAACTAGCCAACAATGCTGTTGTGTACCAAGCAAAAGTAATTGTAACCAAGCTGTGTAGGATTACCTGTAAAGCGATATTTGTGACGCGTCACTTGACCTTCGCCTGCTCTAAATTGACGTATTTGTGGTCGATGCAACATCATTCCAAAGCTAACGTTATTTTAATTTTTTTAGTTTTCATACAGCCTATATAAAACTATTTACAGTGTTATTTATATGTTATCGGTGTTATTGAATAATTGTGAATTTCATTAAAAATTTCTTAAGACTAGAACTTGTCCAAGAAAATCGAGAAGAGCACATAGATTGAAAGGTATGTAGCTAATAAAATTCGATTACTTGGATTACCGTGACATCCTTACCACTATGGCAATGTTCGTGTTATACAAATAAATAGACAAACACAGTCGTTCATAAATAAAGCTTATCATTATGCCGTATACATAAATAAAGAGTATACTTCACAAAGGACGTTCGTAGTGGCCGTAAATATGTTTATTAACAATTTAAACTAATTTTTTTAACACCTAGAATTGCTTTTTATAACAAATACTGATACACCAGAGGCTGAAAATCTTGTATGGGTCTTGACTAATTATTGCTCCCGTTCACATGCTCTTTAGCATACGAAAAGTTTTATTTTAAAACAATTAGGTCACCACAAAGACACTCGGCCCATTATAAAAAAAGTTGCAAATAATGGTGCTTATTGGCTTATAGTAAAGTGCTGATTACTAGATAGCTGGTTTCATGATTGCAGCTGGAACGTTACCACTTACGCCATTTCCCTTGCTTGTGATGATCATCTTTCTGGAAAAGAAGAAATTGTACGGACACCAACAAAGGACCACTCTTCTCAGATACCAATTACACCTCATTGGTCCACATTACAACATGCGAAAACAACAAAAGGTAAGCAATTTTGTTTGTATAGTTCTTATATAATCCGCAAGAATATATGTGATTATTGGATATATACGCAAATACTATTGTAATTTCATTCTATTTACTGTCTGCTTATTACACATCACTGCTATCCACATTGTGTAAAATAAGTATGTTTACGATCATGTTTCAGTCCACATTTTTAGTTCTGTTTATTTATTTATCTAAACACGGCACATTATGCCACTGGGCGATTTATAATGAACTTTTTCTAATATTTCTGTCCGCAATTACTGAATGTATTTCATATTATCATATGCATGACATGCATGTAAGTTCAGTTTTTAAATGAGTTTTAAATATATTGTTCTAGGAATGAGTGTGGATCTTCTAATGGAATTCCTGTTAGTCATATGCTCAGTCAATATGCTCCCCCGCTCAAAACCTATTTGATACACCCACAAAGAAACATTACACCTCCAAGAGCTCCGACACCTCCAAGAGCTCCTACGCCTCCATGTGAACATTTA
This sequence comes from Clitarchus hookeri, assembly GCA_002778355.1. Taxonomy (NCBI): domain Eukaryota; kingdom Metazoa; phylum Arthropoda; class Insecta; order Phasmatodea; family Phasmatidae; genus Clitarchus; species Clitarchus hookeri. The sequence goes on from NQII01000007.1 coordinate 2,291,182, forward strand.
ATGGACTGATAAGAGTTTTCTTATTGTGGGGGAGGAAGGTGGCGGAAGAACCAATAGTTAAAAAAAAAAAGTTTCCTTTTTTAAACTAAATATGTAACTTGTTTACATCGTTCATATTAACTTCTTGTTCTGTCTTATTATTCTTAAATTTAAATATGTTTACTGTACCGAAGAGTTGAAATGATTTTGGTCAGGATTTGTACTGATGAACATCTTCAGTCCTATCAAAAGTAAACGGTACTTGCATATTTATGTTGTATGAATATACACACACATTAAATGGATACTGGGCATAGATAAACCATGATGAATTTTAATAATTTTCATTCTTAGTGTTTTTTTCGGTGTTTAATGCTGTGCAATCCATTTTTTTCAGTGATGAATATCTTTCCGATCTTTTTGTTGCGTCCAGTACCAGTGACCCTTCGAAATCAGTCCGAATTGAAGGACGCCGAATTGTTGATCTTGTGTATTTCACTAGAGAGTATGATAAATTTACACAGCATTACAATAAATCTACAGGGGGACAACATACACACCTGAGAAAATAAAAGGATTTATAAGCTGTTTCACGTACAAATGTGATGGAACCAGAAAAAATTACACTGATCCTCCTGAAAAGAAAGAACTGAATACTGCATTCGCTCTAGCTANAGCTTCTGGCATTGGACAAACTCAAGATGAGGAAATGTTTCCTGTTTTGAACATTCCGGTAATGGCCAGACGACACTTCACCCCCCAAGAGAAAAAAGTGAAAGAGGTGTAAGTCTCCTTTTACTTTACTGTTATATAATGCTATCTAGACATATGTCTTGAAAATAATTCTCGTCCTTATTTTTGGAAAAAGGCTATACTCAACCGTTAAACCACATTGCAGGAAATATTTTTGGGCAAATACAATTATTAATCTTTAAAGAGCTATGATTTATTGTTGGAATACTTACTATCATTTATATTTTAAATATTATTTTATTTCCTTGCTATTGCTTACATTATTTCAATCATAAAATTTTTCCTTTCCATTTTACAATTTAAGTGTGAAATCTAACCGGATCATGTTAAGCCACTTTATTTTGCATTTTAAAGTGACAAATAGCAACAAGTCGAGCAACATTAAAAGTAAGCATTTATTAACACTTAGCGTGAATTTTTTTTCTGTTTTTTTGCCCCATAAAAAACACGGTTATTACACGTCGAAATTTCTATACACAAGATGTAGAGACATTTTGTTGATTTCTTGCAGGTATGGAAACAAAAACTCATACAAAAAATATCAGCAGCTGTAGAAGAAGAGAAAAGACTGACACTCGAAAACAGTACCTAATGTGGAGGACGAATATCCTTTCATAACGGGCATTGTTGACGGAGCTTGGTGTAGGGGATATATTATGGTCATGGATATTCTGGAAATACTGGAATAGTAAGTGTGAAGTACATATTAAAGCAAATAAATAATTTACGTCTACCATTGCCGGCGTAAAAGGACAACTGTACTACGGAGAAAACGATGGGGAAATATAAATCATGCTGATCTGCCATAATTTATTGGTACGCCAGTTTTTATATATATATATATTATAAAACTCAACGTCTCTCTGTCTGTTAGTGCGCTTATCACTCGAGAACCACGTATCCGATTTTCGTGTTTTTTTTTAATTGATCGCTATGTTTTCTGGCCCGGTTTTAGTATATATTTTGTAACTTAAAGTAACATAAGGAATAAGTAGTGACGATAATAGTGATTCAAGTCGGAAAAAGTTTGCCGCTTGCGCGCTCACTTGCAATACGCTGTCTAAGCCGTTAAAGATGGAATAATATCACGCAGAAAAGAATAGTGTAGAATAAAAATACCTACAAAAACTCCATGGTAGCATATATCTCTCTATAACAGAGAAATACTAATAAGCGTTTTTACCATTTAATACACAAGAAACATTCAATGACGAAGTTTTTCACCTTGCACTCATTGAAATTGAAAAGCAAGTGCAGACATTGTCAGGAAAACGTATAAAATGCATGGGACTACCAATTACAGATAACATAGTGGATTCAACCGTTAACAATGACTACATCAGGAAAACTTCATACAATATATTAGAATTGCACACCACCGCACCGCTTATAAATATTTCTCTGTGATAAATAGATACATGCAAATTGATGTCTCATTTATTGAAATTCTGGCTACACCTGCCAAAAATATCCAATCAGCCAAAAGAAGCCGCCCAGCAATCAACAGCCGAGCAGTGCAAGTGCAAAATCGTTGTCCCTGTACTCAAAAACTGACTCAATTCCTTGCGGCTACAAGACAGCCCGTCTCTCAAAGTCAACATCAGCTCCAACTAGAAGCATTCTCCCAAGAAGTCCAATGCTTGTGGCTCCAAAGGATGTTTAACAAAACGGAACACTTCATCACAAACATCGTCAGTTGCCAGTCAACCTAAACATTAAGAATGTCGGTACTGCTTTTTGTGTCAATAAGTTTGAGTGGTCGACATGCGAGCTTGCAGCATGTGGAAATGCTATGTTCATGAAGAGTGTGTCGGACATACGAAATATGACAAACACGTATTTATGTGTCCTAGGTGTGAAGTATAGTGGTAATTTGAAATGATGGAAGATTGAATGCATATTCACTCAATGTAGTTAAATAGTTTATTTGTTTTTAAAACAGTGCAAAATTATTTTTTGACAGCTTTTAAAAGTGCCGAACTTTGGGTGCATATGTAGCCTAACTTCGCCATTTGCAGACTCTCAGTTTTTTTATTTATGTACAAATGCAGATACGGTATTAATTACCTCTTTAATTATTTTTGGGTACTTTGATGTCATTTATTTAAAACAAAATACATAAATAACTTGTGAAATTTTTTTTATAATATTCAAAATAAATGTTTCTTAAGGTGGCGAACATAAGGCACCCTACCCTACCTTAGTCTGTGGGAAACATCAGATACCTCCTTTGCCAGGTGGGTCGACTACCCGCGTCTTCTAGTGACAGGAGTCCTAAATAAGGGCGACACGCGCTTCGGCATCATGCTATCGCCCCGGAAATTTCCTGTTCTTAAAAAAAAAGTAGCTTGCTGCTGAAACTAATTTTGTGCGACATGAAGTCTAATTCTGTGTTCTTTATACAAGGTAGTTTGTAAATTATGAAATTTCCACTTTTCTACATTTAAAATAAATATTTTTCTCTATAAGAATTTATTGTCTTCCATTTTTAGTTTGCTCCTGTTTATTGAATTATTTTCCTAATGGCTACTTGCCAACTTGAACATACCTCACGTTAAAGATCCATAGAAGTCTGTGAGTTCTTATGCTAACATCCCCCAGTTGAGTTTGATTAATTCCTCCTATTGTAATAGAAAGTTTAGTACACTACCTCCGGGATACATTCCGCAATCGGGGATTGCCTTAGCAGCCCCAAATAGAATTTTTTTTATTAAGGTAATAATTTACTACCTGTTTAAAAAAAAATGTTGAGTTAAAATAAACGAATAAAATTGACTAATTTATGGCAATATTATGCCGTTACTGACCCATATATAAGTATTTAAAAAAATGCACTAATACAGTTTGACCCCAAACAAGGTACTTCGACAACAGCATCACATAAGCAAGATAAAACTTTGGTTAAATAATTCTATTATTACAGTTTATTATTAGTATTCGTTTAATAAACATAGCTTAATTTACTTTAATTACAATTTTTGTAATGTGGAAAAGTCAATGGAAATAAATACTGAAAACTTCACGTAAAATAATAAAAAAGACCATGGGCCACAATTTTCTTAATGTGTATCGTTTGACGGATAGCTCATCGCTTCTCGCAAAAGACAATACAAAACAACGCAATTAAGCTTGGTTTCATGCTCCTAATTTTTTATAATATAACTTAGAATGGAATATTTAGATAGAACACAATTCTCTTATTGTAATGTATCATATCAGTCATACCGGTGACTCAACTAGATCTAGCATCATGGCCAGTCACACTGCTTTCCTTTCTGAAGTATGAGATTATAAATACTTTATATATATATACAGTATATATATATATATATATATATATATATATACAGTTCTTTAATCGACAGGGTTACAACTACTGGGAAAGTTCTGAAAGTTCTATAAATACTCTCGGCAGGTAGGGCGAGTTGTGATGGTGGGGATATGTTTTTCTGTCACCATCCCTCGTCGGAAGGCTGAACTAGCTCAAGAGTATTACCAGCTTCACTTACAAGTCTCATCAAAAGAAGCTCCACTAACGAATTCTACCTGTGGTCACTTATGGGTCCCTTGGCCTTAAGTAAATGTGAATAATTTCTACTCATACACGTCGTATTATTCACTTGCTATAGAAACAATTAATGCAAGTATCACAAGGAAATACTGGGATTTCTGTGTTTTTTTTAATAGTAGTATTTTAGTTTCGGACTATCAAAAGAACGAATATCTTTATGTGTTATGCTTTGCAGGTTTCCATTCTAAAAAACCATCATTTCTTATTACTAGCAATTTTACATGATAATTTTACTTCAAATATGTTTGAAATAAACAATCAAGTGAATTCACATATGCTATTTTCTACTGTACAACAACATATCGTTCGCATGCCATAAATGGCACATAAGCTTGCTGAAAATGTTTCTTCAGTAATAATGAACAGTTGGCATACCACAAAATGACTGCAAGTACACTGGTGTTACGTACCAAGCAGTAAGCAACAGATGGCATCCCATACATGGCCCATAAGCATGCTACAATACATTCGCGGCTGTAAGTAAGAGTTGGTATACTATGAGTGGCCCACATATTTGCTGCTTGTAAGTCCCCAGCAGTAAATCACAGTTAGCATTCTGTAAATAGCCCATAAACATGCTGCTAATATTTTACCAGCAGTGAGCAACAGTTAGCATTTCGTTTATCATCTGCTTGTAGGACATTTAACAATCATTTTGAAAGCACTGGCCCATATAATTTAAAAAAATACTTACTGCCACTTTTGTTTATATGACCAGATTGTTAACCATATAAGAAATGTTGACAGTAATAAATGCGAATGTTTGCCACCACTGCCAAAAGTTGTCCAACTGTTAACTACTTGTTGTTTGCTACTTGGTAGGTCACCCCCCAACAGAGCGAGTCCGCAAATAGTACTAGCGCATCGTGCTCAGTCGAAGCGTAGCACAGTCCCCTACTTAAGTCTGTTCTTCCCGAATATACTTTCCAACATCTGGACCTTCGTACAGCACCAGTCGGTCGATGGGGACAACTTTAGGCTTCGCCCGAGAGCCTTGTCGACAAATCCGGTATACCACATCATATATCTGTTTCGGGATCATGTACGGGCCTTCCCAGCATTTCTGTAGCTTCAGGAAATATCCCTTCCGCCTCTGAGGGTCGTACAACCACACCAGCTGTCCTTGAAAAGTCTCTTCAGACATTCTCCGGTCATATCGTGTTTTCATTCTGTCACTATTAATTTTAAGGTGCCTCCAGGCAAACTCATGAATGTTGACTAAATTTTGACGTAGTTTAATGGAATATTCCGGTGTGGCTGCTTCTTCTTCCACTGGACGCCCGAACAGCAAGTTACCAGGGAGGCGGGGCTGTCTCCCAAACAGCATCCTTGGATTTGTTACTCTTGTAGACTCGTGGACTGTCGAACGATATGCAAGGAGAAATAAGTGTACCTTAGAGGGCCAATCTTTCTGGTTGTCTTCGACGATCAACAGATACTGTTTCAGGGTACGATTTAGATTCTCGACCATCCCATCCGACTAAGGGTATAGGTACGAGTTTTCTTCTTTCCTAAAATATCTTGTTACCCCTTGGAAAAGAGTTGCTTCAAAATTTCCACCTTGATCAGAATGGAGTTCAAGTGGAACCTCAAATGTGGAGAATACATGCTCTACAAGTGAATCAGCTATGTGCCAGCCTCTTGGTTTGGCACCTGTATGACTTTAGGCCACTTAGTGAAATAGTCTTACGCTACTAGAAGGTACCGATTTTTCCTCTTTGTGACTCGTAGTGGTCCGAGAATTTCCAATGCCATCCTATCAAATGGGGACCCAACATTGTATTTCTGAAGGGAGCCTCGTCCCCGAACCTCTTCGCAGTACAGGCATCACACAGATGGCACCAATTCTCAGCATTATCCCGACAATTCAGCCAATAGACGCTCATTAGAACTCTTTCGAAGGTTTTATTTACTTCGAAGTGACCAACTGCTGCTCTGGGATTCAGCTCTGGTAGGACCCATAGTAAGTTACATTGTTTCCCATCATTACTTTCGCAGTTCCTGTAAAGAACACCATTCTTTGGAAAAAATATGAATTCCACTGCGCCCAGCAAGTTTTAACAGTGGTGCCTAGGCTGGATTTATCCACCCATCTTGGTCGACACCCATCTTCTTTCCACTCGAATATTTGATGCAGGGTTGGGTCACTTAGCTGACAATTCATAATGTCAATATCGCACCATGTAGGTGACACAATGCTAGATAAAGGGCCTTGAATTGTTGTTCTTCTTGCTTTCTGTGATATGCCACCTTTTTTTATGGTGTTCACAATGAACACAGAATGGTTCGCATGGTCTCCTGGAAAGTGCATCCGCATTGCTGTGAAGGCATCCAGACCTGTGGTGTATTTCAATGTCATATTTTTGCAGGTGCTTTATCCACCAGGCTATTTAACCTATGTGGTTATTAAAATTTAGTAGCCAGCTTATTGAGGCATGATCAGTTCTTAGGTTTAAGTGTCTGCCAGAAAGATAGGGTGAAAATGTGCATTTGCCTTCACCACTGTCAATCTCCCTGTGTGCCACCCAGTAATTCCTCTGAGGCTTGTGTAGCACCTTACTGAAGTATTCCAGTGGCCTCTCCTTTCCATCCTGAATCTGAGATAACACAGCCCCGATACATACAACACTGGCATCAGTGTCCAGAAGGAATTTACACTCTCTATTTGGGAAGCCCAGAACTGTGAGAGATATCAGAATTTACTTTAGTCTATTAAAAGCAACTTCGCTCTCTGGGGAGCAATAAAATTTACTTTTTGCTTCAGTCAATCCATGCAGACACTTGGCGATCTTGGTGAACCCAGATACAAATCGATGGTTGTAAGTACATAAACTCAGGAAACTACGCATTTCAGTTTTATCAATTAGTAGAGGCTAATCTCTTATTCTTTGGACTTCTCATGATCTGTTTCAATCTCTTGGGATGACACAACATGGTCCAAGAAATAAGTTTTCTTTTGGAAAGAGTAGCATTTCTTCAGAACTACTTTCACATTGGCTACCGCTACTTTCAGAAATACAGACTCTATGCATACCAGGTGCTTTTCAAATGTTCTTCTAATGACCACAATGTCATAAAGGTACACCTGTTGTTCAAATGTGGCAGAGGCATTGCATAGCCCAAAGGGCATAATCTTTAATTGCCAGGTTCCTTTACCTTGGACAAAATGTCGATGTGATGGTATGCAACATTAGTTCTGGCAATGTCATTAGACTCACAGGAATAAAATTTATATCTCTGTAATAATTCCGAGACAGCCTTCTCTCGTTGCCAGTTGAGGTTTCCTCTTGTTCTTGTCAGCAGTTCCCCCAGAGCATCTGGTAGATGACGTTGGGTATTTTGTGGCATCGAAGCTTCTGGAATATTTGGAATTACCAGTGAGACCTGCTTGCAAACCCTATAGTGACCCCTTACTCAAGATTGATAGCATGGTCAGATATATAAATCATCCTTACTGGCAAACAGTCGGAGTTTGAAGAAATCTAAGTCCTTGCTACAATCACAACACCTAGTATAATGCCACCTTTCTGGGCTGGTTCGATTATGCCCAACTGCCTTACAATTTTTCCTTGTATCTGCCTGGAATAATAATTTCGCTAGAAGCAGGGAGCACAGTAGTTTATTACACACTAGTGGGCAGCGCATTGGCGTAGATAAATCTCGTTGTGTCGACACTACCATGTAGGTATTACCTGCCCATAACACCACCAGTCGAGTATTTACACAGCTCCCAGCTTACATAACACATCAAGGCCCAAAATGCATTCGTCCTCTATTTCTGCTATGTAAATATCATGTTCTATGATAAGGTTACAGAAATGCAATAGTGCCCTTATCTTGTCTATGACTGGTGTGAACTCGCTTGTTACTATAGTTGAATAGCAGTGATAAATTCTCTTATCGGACGATCGAGAGGGGTTGGTCCGAGAATGTTTGGTCTTGCCACCATTATAGCCGCCCCTGTGTCAACGACCCTCTGGCAAGAATCATAATCTAAGCTCCCCTCTACCAATATGACATCCGAGTCTTGTTTCACAGAACGCACCTGCAACAACATTGGGGCCCTCTCTCCAGCAATCACAGACATTTTCACTCTCCTGCTCCTCGTTGCCTACTCCCTGGTTGCTGTCGCTATTTTTGCTGCTTCTGTTGCTGCTGTAGCTCTGTAACTCGGACCCTGGAAGTGATGTCCCTCACGTTCTTCTGCAATTTCTTCGGTTTCCTCTTGTAACTGTCGTCCTCGTCTTCATTCAGCGTCATTGCTCACACTAGATGTCGAGGCACTGATGCCTGCCTTGCTGATTCCACCTCCAGTGCTCTGGCTAAGGCATCCTACATGGTATGGGGCGCATCCAGACATACAACTTGTTGTACCTCGGTGTGTGCGAGAGCATCGACGTATAAGCCGACTGCGATGACATCTCGTGCTCCTCAGACCACCCCTCCAAAGACAGGTGTGATAGCTTCACAATGTTCTGGCACAGCTCCAGCAATGGTTCCCCTGGTCGCTTAATGCGGCTTCGCAGTTGGGCGTGGCAGGCGTATTACAGGTATCGGTCGCCAAATCGCAGCTCCAAGACCAACCCTAATGTGGGGAACTCCATTCGATGCCATTTGGGCAGGGACTGCAGGTCCCTTTAGAACAGCTGCCTTGTATTACTCCCACTGCTCGTCAGTTCAGCCATTTAGGGCGGTAACAATCTTAATTGCGCAGGTATTCGCACCAATGTGTCTGTCCATCGTACGGAGAGAGCATTATTCTCACACCGCTTTTACCCATCAGTGGCTGAGGCATATCCACACTGCAGGACAGTAGAGGGATTTAGTAGGTTCTGGGGCAGAATTCAGGATCCAGCTTCTCGGCTTCAACATCAGCCATCTTGTTTATGACCACTATCTTGGATTTTATTTTATCATGCTATATCATTACACCCTGATGTACACCATCTTTGATTACATTTCCGTTTGCTCTGGCATTCTATCTTGTCATCTTGTATTTTATTTTATCATGTTCTATCATTCCACATTGAGGTCTGCAATTTTGACATCATGCTCTATCATTCCAACCCCATTTTCTCATGCTCTCGCATTCCACTTCAGTCGGATTCGCTCCATCCTGCCATCTTATTAAAACTTAGAATATGTTTCATGTTGTGTGAAATAATTTCCTTTCATGAAGGACTGAGAATATATTTTAACTCATGTTGGACATAACCACTCATGTAGGACTTAAAGTCACCTGCATTCCACCTTGCATCGGACTTAAAAAAAAGTCCCTACTTCGTGCAGGACTTGTAAACATTTCCCCTTGTTTAGGAACTTTGAATATTTTACCTCTAACATTGAACTTTAAAAAAATATATAACTCAAATATAACTTAGAATGACATGTTAACCTAACCTTACATAACCTATAATAAAAAATCCTAACCTAACCATTATGTAACAACACATTTAGGCACCTTGTGTGGGACTCAACCATCATGTAGGACCTTGAAAATTATTTTAATTTAGTCGCCTTCATTCCACATTGATGTCCCCAATCTTGGTATTTAATTTAACATGCTCTTTCATATTGACATCATGCTGTATCAGTCCATGCCAGCCATTTTGACATAATTATCTGTCATTCAAAATATATATAGTAGCTTGCTGATTACTCGATGCCCTCAAAATACCTTCTTGTTTCGTCTGTTGACGACATCATTTATAATTTGCTGCAAACAGACATCTTGGAATCTCTTTTCCATTCCTTCTCGATTTAGTCACCTGCTGAATGCTCGCCCCCCTGGAACCACCATATTGTTTATTGTTTCGTCTGCCGATGTATGCATTTTTTTTTAGGCCTCCATCTAGGATTTAATTTCTCTTAGCCACCAGGAAAGTTTACTAGGTCAACATTTTTGTAGGCCTTAGCCACGTGTGTAATACACATATATTTTTTTCATATGCATGTAAATCTTTCACTTTATACATTACATTTTTTTTATTGAAATAGGTATTTTCACCTTGTGCATAATACTTAACCACCCACATAAAACATTCAAATTTATTCACATACTCCTTAAATTCTTTCACCATACTCTAATAATGTTGAGTTAACATAGTCTAGAGATAACAAAAACTAGCCACGCATAAGCTACCAAATGACAGAAAAAATCAAGCCTAATGTAACCTACCATAGTCCAGATAAAAACCATTCAACAATTTCCTACATGCATCCTATCATTATTTCAGCCCCTTAAGAAAATTTGATGTGTCCAGTCATTATAAGTGCACTTCGTTCAAACTACAGATAATCGAAACTTCGGGTAACATTTACCTCACACTTACAAAGGAACAGTCGAAGCAAGAAGAATTAGGCTATAATTAAAATCCAATGCAACCCAAGAGAAAGTCAGACACTATAACATCTAAGCAAGTAACCACGCATTACAGGCCATTACATGCGACAAACTTCCCTGCCATCTGTCAGCCTAACATAACCGACTCATACCAGACCACCCATTGTACCAGCCATACCATCTCGTATAACCTAAGATAAACTAAGCAATTACTAATTAATCACACTGTCCAACACAGTATCCATACCATCCGACATAACTCAACCATACCTCTATCATTCAGTCAACATAAACCTTGCCATAAAATGTAGTTACTGCTCATACCATTAGCTCTACCACCCAGCACCAGAAACAATTATACTTCGCAGCATACCACCAAACAAATCATTGAGTTCACACCTATCATTCCAAAAATAATTGCTGCGTATGCCATCCATGATAGCAAACAGCACCAGACATATATACTAATCACTACAATTACAAACATGCTGACTAACTGCCCACTATTACCAAAAGAAAATTCAATCACCTTAATTTTCATAACACACACAATTATGCATACAAAGCCATTTTACAGTTCAAACGAGCCCATAACCAAAGCATTCTAATCATCTTTTAAATTAACATAATAGACAGGTTCCAGAACACCTAATGTACCAAACACCCATACCATCTCATATAACCCAAGATAAACTTAGACATACCAATCCACCCAACTCACCATACATACCATCTGCCATAAATCAAGTGTACCAAGCAATAAAGCTTCTCAGACCAACTCATAACACAATCATACCTACTGTTAATACCTTATGCCCTTCCAGCCGACACCAGCCAAATATACTAGTCACAATAACACCCAAAAATACTTCAAAAATTCAACAGCCATACCAAGGAAATATACAGTCCATGCCATACAAATACAATTCAAACAACACGACATAATCAACTTATTCCCATACCGAATGACCTCAGTCAAATACACTGACCACCCTTACAAACCCCTTTAACTCAAGAAGGTTTAACATTAGAAGACTCACTGGCATACAAAGTCCATAACATTTGAAATACTCAGTTAATAACCAGACAGATATACTGGAAAACATACAACCCAACATACCAGCCATACCATCCAACATAAACCAAGTGTACCACGCAACTTTACAGTCCCGACCAACCCAAACAAACATTCCTACCTTCTGTAAATCCACCGTAAAAGACTTATACCAGACCAACCAACATACCATCTCAGCCATACCATCAACCATACCACCCAACACACCAATCATACCATCCATCAAAACTTAAGTGGACCATGCAACTATACATTTGAGAACAGTGCATAACCTAGCACACATTCCATTTGTTATACCGACCGAGACCACATATACACACCATCCGCACCACCTGCCATAAGCATAACTCAACCAATCAGTCCACACAGACCTTAGCAAAAATAAACATATTGGTCACACAATCGGCTCTCATATATTCCAGCAAAACATTCGAATCATTAATATTCATAGAGAAATATATCTTTGGAGGAATACGAGGAGGAAAAGGAGGAGTAGGTGGAGGAGGATGAGGTGGAGGAGGATGTGAATCAAACATAATTAACCAACCAGCTGATTATGCAAACCATGTATACCAATAACCATGCTAACCACCATAACTGCATCATTCAAACAAAAATACCAATAACCCTAGCGACCAGCATTACTGTACCAACCATTACACACCATACATCAGTCAGACTGCCAACATTCATCATTAAAATCAATACAGTATACTACACCAACAACTCATTTCATACTGGTCCTACCAACCATCAAATAATACCTACACATACACCCAGACACCATACAAATCATATCAACATAAAGCCAAGCGTATACACAAAAAAAAACAATAACATCCTAATGAAATGTGTCATCTGTTCTAACCCAAGAAAACCTCAGTCAAGCAATTAACGATACAGAACATATCAAAACACCGACCTCAAACCCACTGATCAATCATAACAGTCATTGACACTGACTACCGTACCGACTGCCATTTCATGAAACCTCGCCAGTTATACATATGTACATTTGTCCAACCAAAGAAATATTCCAATCATATATTCTAACAAAACTATTATAATATTCATTCTATAAAAGTGCACTACACGTGAACTGTAAAAAACAATAAATAAATAAGAAGTATAAAAGTTTTTTATAAAAATGTGTAACCATTTTATTGGCATAGTAATTTTAGCGGTGGTTGCAACATACATGTGTATAATTCACCACGTACAGTTGGCACAGACAAACATAGACAAACATACGAGAGTAATTAACAACATACATACAACCATAGACCAACTTACGAGAGTAATTAACAACATGCATAATGTTTCACCGCCGATATCATCGCCATCCAAATTAGATTTGTACAGGAATGGGGGTTTTAATCGATAAAATGGAAATATGGATGTTGGAAAAAACTACCGATGAATAAATTATATATATAAATATGTATATTAATTATTTTTTTATACAAAATTGAAGGGTAAGATATGTAAAATATTTTTTTTTTGTAAATTATTAGTAATGTTTTCTTTAAACTATTTATTAAACCCAAAATGCAATAATAATAAAAAATTAGTATATGTACTTCGTGTTAATCCTAATTATCAATATACTTTTGTTTATAGCAAGCATTAAAACATGTGTAGAACCAATCACTGGTTTGTTAATTATTTTCAATTGTATCTTGGCAGTTCATCTTACTTTAGTCGCGGTCAATCTTCATGTGATGTATAGTGAAAAAAAAAAAGTAATGCTCATACTCATGTTGAAGGCTCTCGTCAAATTTGCCGGTAAATCGACAAGACAGGTGAAATTGCATCGATTCGACATTCACTGGTCACAGCTTTGCCAAAAAAATTAATTTTCAAAAACATTTTTGACAATCAGGCATTCTATAGCCTAAAATTAATTAATAATAGCAAAAAAATCTTGCGTATTGGAAATACCACAATTGATAAATTCATGAGCAATATCAAAAAGGCCAATTCGATCGAAAAATTAATCTCGACAATAATATGCATAAAGTTTTATCACGTGGAATAAAACATTTACCGGGATATGCCATGCGCTGCATAAAATTCAGCTCGGTTCCAATCAACTAATTAAACCAATCTGCGAATGTGAACGATGTTATGGAACTAATCATGACCGATCCCAAAATCAGTAAAGTAAAGAAACATATTTTATCCTCTAAAACAAAACTCGTCGCCTACACAGCTCTTTCCATAGTCACAGGTTTGAGTCTGGCTGCCTACATCGATCGGTACAGGGAAGCAATAAGCAGATGCATTCGCTACGAAAATGATAATGGACTGCTCAAGGTGTGTAAATTCAATCATCTCAGTTGTAGGTCTTTTTCCGATGAAAGTTATTTAGATTTATGTGCCGAAAAAGTTTTATCCAATGAGGTTAAAAACGCCCGATGTTTTGGAATGGGTGAAGAAGTGGGTGCTTGTGCTCATTGCGACAGTGCCAGCAATGATCCCTCCCCCTTCACCGATAACAATGTTTAATATCGTTGTATCGATGCTCCTTGGATGGATGCGATCGCCGATATGTTGGGTAAAGATGTGGAAAATGTTATAGCATTTGGCAGTGATGTATTTGAATATACAAAAAACTTATTTCGTTACTTGTACCATGGGTTAGTTGTTGTTGGAAGTTTCATTATCTTGGGATTCGCCACCTACCTAATAAAGTTTCTCGATTGTGGCTAAATAGCAAAATAATAAGTGAGAATGACGAGCGCGGGTAATGGGAACTGCGTACTTAGGCTGTTTGAAGTGTACGAAATATTATCACAGATACTGAATTTAATCGACCGGCATTTCAAATTACTTAAGAATATAATGACAACTTATCGCATAGTTGATCATCCACTAAATTCCCTTACTGATCATTCTTTCGCCAACTATTAAAACATCTATTTTACAAATCATTTCCCAGAAGATTTGAAAAACAAAAATTTTTACTAAAGATTCGCAAAACCAAACTCAACCTGTAATGACTTCTGTGAACAAAAAAAATTTACGATTCCACATTGAATAACCAATTGGATCTTATTTCACAAGCATATAATTGGTATTGTAATTTTCCTTTAAATTTCGTAAACCCTATATATTCTTTCGAATTGAACTATGAACTGGATTCTCTGCTTGAAGGAATCTATGATTTCAACGAACGATTTGAACGCATAATGCCAAATGGTGAACGAATACTCTCGCTTTTCACCAAGAAGGACAACGGAATATTAAATCCCATTAATGTAAATTTATTGACCGATCTCGAATTGATCTCCGCTGACTTTCAAAGAATGATTGATATCTCACTAATTTGCATATTCCTGTGTTTTTGTCCTAGTGTTTTGTCCTAGTGTTTTTGTCCTCAGCCGCTTCATTATAGTTTCCTTGAATTAAAAAAAAAATCGTGCATTTTGTCGCCAAAATAATTGTTACTGATCTCATCGAATCTCTGAAGATAAACACTCATCAATTTCAATTTTAATTTTAATTTGGGCCAGCTATCTACGATGTTGACGTAACTGACGTATGTGTGAGAAGTGTCAAATATCTGTTTGCTTCGAATAAAGTTATCTGTTGCAATGCACAATTCATCCAACCTCGATTTGTCAACCACGCAAGTTTTTGGCAGTTTGGTACATTTGGACTTTATTCTATTCAAATACTCTTCTACGAAATTTATTGAAAATATTTGGCCCATTTTTTAAATGTATTTCTTATTAGTAGGAGTATGTCTGATTTGATCAAGTTTAACAACCATAATTCATATTCTATAAACCGCATCTATTACGAGTATCAAGATATTATGTGTAAAAATGTTTTAAATTTTTTTATTAAAAAAAAAAGAGAGTTATAATGAGATCCGATTGGACCAGTTCCTCGACCATGATAAGAGGGAATTGTTTATTTATTTGAAAAATATCGAAGATACTTCTGAGAGATATAATGTTGTATTAAAAAAAGTCTATAATTTGTACACTTTCAATTTAAAATCCAACTTACTCTTGTTTTAAAACAGTTCGAAATTTACGAAAGTATCCAAAGACCACTTTATTTGGTATTGCGACTAAACGATATTTGGTGTTCATTGCGAATGGAGATTGTAGAAACTTTTAAACATTTCAGTTTTCTTCCACATTCCTTTATAAAAGATGAAAAATACATCAGTTACACTTTATTGCACTGACAAATTTTTTTTTAATGTTTAGTATATAAGACACGATTTTATATATTCTTTTAAGTTTGGATTATTTTATTGACCGGCAAATAACAATGCTAGTGAGTATAGAATTGGGAGATTTGTGTTCTCTGGTATCTGTAGAAGAAAAAACTTACACATATTCAGTGCGCAATGATCCGCGGAAAAACTTGATCATGGCCTCGACATGCGTTTCAAACACATTTCCAAAACTTAATTCGAAAAAAATGGTGTCATTCACTGTGAAATCGCGCAAATTTTCTACCGGACCCTATGCGGATTTTCGAACAGTTGATAACCCAATAGCTGCCATCGAGGATAAATGGCAAAGGATTGGCCAATGAGCTATTTATTTGGGCGTTAAATTACACACAATTATCAAAAATTATTGCAAGTCGAGTGAACAAAAACTACCTGAAAAAAAAGACAACTCTTTTCCACAGTTTTTAGATTGTGACCGTGAGGTTAGACAAGCCAACGGCTGGACACCTTATGCATAGGAGTTGAGAATGCGAGATGTTGATTTCGCCTTATGTGGAACCATTGACATGCTTTTCAAGTCCAAGAATGGTGATTTGGTGATGGTGGATTGGAAACGTTCGCTAAATTTTTTTGAAGATTCTCGCGTTGAATATGGGCTCGTCCCTCTATGTAATGTATTGGCATCACAGCTAAATAAGTACTCACTTCAGCAAAACAGTTATCGATATAAATTCAACGAAGAAAAAAAATTTATACTCGACCACTTATGGGCGGAAAATCACAGGCATGTATCTACTACAAATGCATGAAACGTTAACAAACTACAAGTTGTTGCCCGTAGTCGATTTTGACGAAACACTAATTGAAAAATGTTTGCTTTACACCATAGATAATAAATTAATAAATATGTATTTTTTACCTTTTTTTTTTAATATAATGAATAAATAATTTTTTTTATATTATCATTATGAAATCCTTTGTAATCTTGTTCGTTCATTGCTATTGAATTAGTAATTGATTTGATGAAATGATACAAGTTGGACATAAAGAATGGATGGTTTTAAGATGCAAAGTTAATATGGTCGATTCGTTGGGATTTTCAAGCACTTTTAATGCCCCTTCATATGAAATGTGTTGGTTCGCGTAGTCTTCACTCGGTATTTGTACAAGAAGTGATTGATCAATTATCGCGAACAAGAACAGCCCATCCTTAAAGTTTTCTAATCTTGCCATGTCATGTATAGCAATGACGTTTCGAAAAGTGAGATATGGAAGTAAAGGAATATTATCAATCACTCGATGTTGGTAACCTTCATCGAAATGTTTCAGATGGCCATTCTTAAACAATTGCAAGAGACCAATTAATGCACCGCGACACTCTTCCTCCGAAGGTAAGTCGATAAAGTAAAAGGCATGGGTTCGATCAAGGATTGTTGGCCATATGGATTTTTTTAAATTAGTTGCTGCTATAATTGAAACATTGTTCTTCATTTGAACACCCCCTTCGAGACCTGTCTGCAACGTAATCGCCACCCTCCACAAATTAGGTGGAATTGCTAAATTTTGCGAAACTATCTCGTCGATTTCGTCTAAAAATATCACAAAGTGTTGGTTCTGATTTTCAATGGTCATCTTGAACAAGTTGGCTAATTTGCGTTCGGTATCGCCGATGGTGGGCGAGGACAACTGCCCAATGTTGAGTTGATACAGTTTGGCTTTCCATTCGGATGCGATTGCATGCATTAGTGTGCTCTTACCTGTGCCAGGAGGGCCAAAAAACATTATAAATGTAATTCGTGGCTTAAAAACTTACATATAGATTTAAATTTTTGAATTCGAATTTAAACTGATAGCGGCCAGTCACATCCTTGAAAGAAAATTGAGGTTCAATTCGCCACAGGTCCAATTCTGATGTAATCTCCGAGTTTGGTTCTCCTCCAAATAAACTACTCGCATTCTTGGGATTCCGAAAATAACCCCAAAACAAATTAACAAACTGGGCTGTTAAATTTTCCAGATTATTTTTCGATAAAAGAGCACATCTAATATTCGCCAATTTTTGTACCAAATACACCCACAATTTGAAAATTGTGTATTGATTTGCATCCAGTGTAGATTCTCCCTCTGTTAAAAGTTTCGAAAATTCTTCGCCAAAACCAAAGAGGATAGTTTCCAAATCATTAGAAAGACCTTTACCTCTTTGTGAAGTGATTTGTGTATTTTCCAAGGAAGATGACAGTTTTTCTGCACGTTTAAACATTTGAGATAATTTTTCCACATCTCTGTGTTCGCCAAATGCAATTTTTGGCCCACAAGTAAACTGAACCAGCCCTGTTTCTACGACTGTGAGAATGTTTTCACTCATTTGTTTTTTTTTAAATACAATTTCACATAATACTTATAAAAATAAGATTCTTTTCAATCATCATGCAACAACAAATACAACCACCAAGAGCCTCGTTTCCACCATTACAACTTCGACCTCTAGAACACCCATGCATCGACTCTGATAAACTTGTAACAAATACCCAGCCTTCTTCTCACCCCCTAAATACCTCTTCTCTTCCCCCACCTCATTTACAGAGAATAACTGCAAATACTCCTAGGGAAATATCAGGTCCTCGCATAGGCCTACACAAAGTGCCAGATGACGGTCCTGAAAAACTAATGTAAAAACTGAAAAATTACATATCTAGATTTGTGAAAATTTTAACCGGAATACACATGACCATTACACAAACAAAAAAGGGCGTGGTTGATTCTTCCTGTTTACTTAATACCCAGGTATCCATGAAACAAGTGGCCGCACATTTCGCCGAGCTCGGTCGACTAGAGTTGGAAATGATTAACGATGGGTTGGGTAGTCATCAGTACATGGAAATTGTAAAGTCTCTCCTCGATTTGAAATACGAAGATGTGCCAGAAAATATAACGCGGTTAGGTCGAATTCACGAGCAACATAATCTCCTAACTGCACACACCCTCGTTCATAATTGGATGACTGGATCCATTGAGGCACAGTCTATACTCAACACACACTCATTTATCAAACATATTAAATTATTTCCACCTCCAAAATCTCCATTCGATGCGTTCATGAAAGCAGCTTTGGAAAAATGCAATAATAAAAAAATAGCCTAGGAACTTTGCAAGATAATATCAGAAAATTTGGAAAAAAACAAAACATGCATCGTCGGTGAACTTAAACACGAGTTTTAATCACTAAGTGAATTAAAATTTAAGAATGCGTCTTTCAACACCTTCAAGGAATATTTCAATGGACTCTGTAAAAATTTTTGTTTTTTCTCGAACAAATGAATAAAAAAACATGTGATGTATCGAATGTGTATGCAAACATTCAAATGTGATAAAAATATTTAAAGGTGTTATGATTTGTTTTATTTTACAATATTTGTATTTATCTTATTTATGTATATTTTTAATTCAAGCCATGAGGTTGTGCTCAGTGCTCTTGTCATCAGGTAAATCATCCTCATTATATTCATTACAATCGAGATGTTCAAATACTTCCTGTTTTGGAAATAGTTCATTAAAGGTATAAGCTACTATTATACCTAATATAAGAGCAAAAATCATGTCTGGTAAACTCGTCAGTGAAAGCGTTCTTATTTATAACGACCATATTATAGTGATTTAGCGATTCACAATATCCTTAAAACCTTCAATTTAGGTTTAACAGTTCTAAAGAATGATTTCCTATTAAATTTAAATAAAGCTGATATTGATCACATGCGACATTTGTTTGAGATTATTTCTCCGGTGGTGGACCCATCGGTCAACTATTACGATTACACCTTGGCAAGTACTTATCAAACAAAATTAGTGAAACGAACACATGATATCGACGAATATGAACATCTTCGATTCACGGGCCATGAGAATTTCAAATTCGACTTCCACAATGGTGCCAATGCAGCACAAGAAATTAAACGTCAGCGGACCCCACCGCAAAATAAAAACATACCAGCGAATATGATCCAGATATCACCCGAGTATCTAGATGAATTCTTAGCGCAAACACCTCTCTCCTTCGACTCGGCTTTGTTTCAATCAGATCTTTCGGTCAGCGCATTGGAGGAACTTCTGAATAAAAACCAACATACCTCGAATTATATACATAGTAAACAACAATTACTAACACAAGAACCAAATACATCCAGTTACATACCTAACAATTTCATATCCAACGACCAAAATACACAGAGTATTATGCCTAACAATTACATGCCCACTGAAGAACATATTTTAGACAAAATGAAAGAGTGGTACACAAATAAACCAGGTGGTAGGCATGATATGACGTCGAATAGAATCGAGGAATGGATGCTTATGGTTGATACACCTAATATTTCCAAACAAACCATTATTGTATTATATAATAATGGTTGTGAATTACGATATTATACCGAAGAGCAACTAAAATCAAACTTGTCCAATAAGGGTGCCGAATACCGCACTTTAAAATATCTATTTTCGATGCTATGTGATAGACTTAATGAAATTAAACTCAAATACAATATAAATTACTAAGCTACATATATACTAAGAATATTGTAAACATGACTGATGAAATCGTCGGGGAAAATGTTTTAATTTTCAAAAACAGAATCCGGGTTTTCAGTTTCGACCCTAGGGCAGTTATTACAAAAGTCATCAACTCATTTGATATGGTGTTGACAGTATTGCAAAATGGTCTATTGTTTAATTTTCATCTAGCTGATAGCGAGCAAGTGCAACATTTGTTCGAGGTAATAATTCCTTCAATCGATAATTACAATTTTGATAATTATGAACACATACAAGAAACTGGCCTCAGGCGCAAATTTGTATATAAGCGATCCCGCGGACACGATACCAAATCTACCAATGTTTATATCATGATGTATCTTTCATCGATGGGTGACGAAAATTTCACATTTGATTTTCCAAACGGACAGATACATCACACGGCCAAACGAAAAAAGTCGAAAATTCAATCAGTATGAATACACAACAGAATTTTACATCGTCTATGGAAACCCCCAATTTCGATTCCATACAGATTCCACATTTACTAGATGTGTCCTCGATAGATTTTAGCACAATGGAAATACCTCCCCAAATACTTCAATCAACTTTAACACTTACAATGACAAATAAACCTCAACTACAACACTTGTCTACACCCCCAACTCTCTTACATTCGATTCAAAATACTTTACCTGACATAATGGATCTTTTAAATTTTCAGTCTCCAAAAAAGTTATGTTGCGGTCAACAAACATTATCAGACGATATAATTTCAAATGCCTTACAACTTTCGAATATTAGTTGAGTAATTGGGGGGAGTGGTAAGGGAGAATATCTAACTCAGGTAAATGAAACGAACACTCGCGCAGAATTCGACCCAACGACTCAAATTCAAATAAACGTTCTCGGCGAGAATTTAACCTTTATTTCACAAGTTGCCACATTAGCCTAAGAAATACAATTCGCCGCACAAGAAGAAAATAATTCTTCACATGCTCCAGAACAACCCGCCCCATCCGACGAATTCGTCATCAATTTGACAAAGGAACGATATAAAATAAATAACACTCTTAAAAATGACGAATTACTATCAACATAAATTTTTGCCCTTCCTCTTGCCGGAACTCATTTCCATCAATTAGCTGCTTAAAAGAAAATCATCTGTAATATATGTAACGAGCTAAAAACCACAATCGAATCTTACCAAAAAGCCAATTCATACTTGGGAAGTTAAACTTTTTGTAAAATTGGAAAGTTGTAAATAAATAGTTTGTTCGGGTATCGTCTCCTTGCCTCGAGCCAGCTAGGTGTGAATTTGAAATACTTTGAAAACACGATATACGATTGAAAGATTTTTTTTATATTTTTCGGAATTGTTTTTGAGGCAAGATCAATTACATATCCATCTGCAAACTTTTCTGCTAAATTCGCCACCTCTCTATACTTTCACACATAATATTTAGTATTGAATATTTTGAAGGTTTTGCCTTTTTTATATAAAATCAGAGTAAATTTCGTTCCGGTGCCGACAATTTGCGTAAAGTCCATTAAGAAAACTTCCGCAAAAAAAGTCGCCAAATATGACTTTCACTTTACGGTATATTCCCTATATTCTAATTTTAATGTAGGATTAACAGGAATCATATTTTTTTTTCAAAAGATTCCTCATTGAAGGCAAATGCTTTTTTTTTCGTGGATCAAAATTCTTACATTACGACGTACGTATATACCGTTCTTTAAAATGATGTTTTGATGTTCGAAACATGGCTGTAGTTCTCGCTTCTTATCGAGTTGTGTGAATAAAATAAATTTATTCGCGCCCGGTACTATTTTATACTTTAGTTGTAGTGATGGACATTCGGGAAAACGACAGAGAACGGGAAGGTAATCGAGGGTGGGATTTTCACAAAGACTCGTTTCTGTATTGAAGACTTTATCGACGTAGGGATAAGTCAGCCGACATCTATTACAGTCGTAATAGAAATATATTATTTTTGATCACATTTTTTAAATTATTCGAATTGTCCATTTTGGCAATAATAGGCATTGAGTTTGTACGGGTGTACGATATAACCATTTTCGTTTTGCGCGCATTCTGGTTGCAGGCAATTTATTCGACTTTTAGAATGATCATGGTCGCATCTGATGATTTTTGGTAATTGGTAATTGCAAACAATATAAGCATCGTCCACGTAAGGTAATCTGACATTGTGCAACTTGTCGCTACAAACATTACTGAGGTCCTGCCCCAGCCGAATAGCATAATTACTCGTCTTACACAAGGTGCCATCAAGAATAGTATTCTTTGGGGAAAATTCCAAAATCCTTTTACGATTATGGCCACATCTCAAATAAACATTTTTATGTTTTTCCCGTTTGTTTTCCGATTAGGCACCATCAACATCCATCAAGCTACAATACTGTTCGTGCGTCACATAATCGACTTGATTTGGGTTACTACACTCATTGTAAATTAATTGCAAACCATTAGAAATGTCTAATTTCGGGGAGATTGATGTAAAGTTTATGGTATTCAAATCATTGCGCAGCTGGACTTTGTAATCTATCCCAACTTTGATGATTTTTGATATTGTTTGCATGTGGTTACACTTGAAACATGTTTTTGCCCGAAATTCCACCCTATTTTGCAGGTTTTTTTTCCTATTCGCCAATAAAGTTCACTTTGATATTAGAATTTTCCCCATTCTCTGAACATGCTGCAAACAATTCATAAAGGCAATATGTGAACGTTTTACAAAGAGTGGCAAATTTAAGTTTCTCATGTTTGAGTGGATTCAACATAAATAGATCTTTAGCCGATTTAATGGGATCATATTTCGGAATTTTTGCCCATAGTATAAAATAATACATTAACAATATTACAACCGACAATACAGCTTGAGTAATGAAGCAAATCGAGTAGGAATCCATTAATGTAATTCTCTTTCATATAAATGTTCTTACGAAAAAAAATTATAATCCCAGCTACTTCCAAAGCCAGTGAATTTGAAATATACTGGCCAATATTGGTTGTTTCAGCGCGAATAAAATTGTCAAAATGATAATCTACATAATAAGGTAAAAATAATCAAACGTATTTTTATTTGCCTTTAATAAAATCCTATTTTGTAATTCGGGCTCTATTGTTTCCAGTTTAGAAGTTAGGTGTACTATCTTACCGAATTCATCCACGTAAATGAACCACGACGAATCTACAGAGAAAACCAAGTCTACTAATCTAGTCGAATTAAATTTATATTTATGATACATATCAAACCTTTTCAAAATAATCAATTTGCACACAACCTCATTCATGTTTTTATTCAATGTCTATAAAACTTGGCCATTAGATGCATACGTTTGTATTAAAGATGTTGTACCATTCAACACATAATTCAACTGCTCGATATTGAACGAAGATTTTTTTTACCGAGCGTCTTATTTTTTTTTTTTATCGCATAATATCGTCAAAAAACCGAACCACATCCGGTTTGGATGAAGGTACATAGTCTCCGTAAAACCAGACATTTTTGCATAAACCGAGAGCTGCTTGCTCTACAAGTTCTGTGAAACGTTCAACAATCACCAATTGACTATTATGGGGCATGTGAAAATAGCATTCAAGAGGTGGCATGTTCTTGCTGCTGAAAATATATTTTGCAATTTTTTGAAGTTGAATGAAGACAAACGTCTTCGCTGGTTAAATTCTAATTGCTTATACCTACATTCCAGTAACAGAAAAATTTCCATTGCATGAAATTCATTGCGGAAAATGGAGGGAAAAAATGCGATCGTCACTGATAAACATACTCATTTGGCCAAAATTCACAACCGCTTTGGCAAACATCAGGCAACATAACTAATGTACCACACCTCCGCCCTGCATTTCTCAGTAGTTAGTAGATGTAATGAGTAAAACTGGAAAAAAATTTCAACAAACCTGTTGTTGCGCAATAGGCTTAGTAAAATGTATTTGATGTCAATCACGAGTTTAAAATTTATGTACCATGTCTCTACATTCGCGATATAAGTCTGCCGAAGATTACAACAGGAAATAGTGTTGTGTAATTTATGGAAACTCCAAGACCTTCACAGGCTTAGAAAAATGCATTTGACGTCAATCACGAGCATAAAATTACTGTAACACGCCTTTACACTCGCGATTTAAGTATGCCGATAATGACACCAGGAAACAGTGTTTTGTATTTTATAGAAACTCTGAGGCTTTTATAGGCTACCAACCTCTATATATAAGTGTAAAATTTAGAAAGAGATGTTAGTCGGGGCTGAGAATTTAATAGAAACGGGACTCCTCTCCAAGACCAAGTGGTAAGAGAAAATAATCTAGAATAATCAATATATGTTTATGGAACCTCCCTTCATAGGCTTATTTCTAATGCCAATAACGAACTTCTGAAACTAAATTGACTCTCAAAATACGGGTCCATTCATTTTAACTTGCATAATTAATTACTTTCATGTTTTTCCATATGATAATTAGCTTTCCAACTAGACAAAGTATCAATATTTAATTAGAATAACACACTTAAATACTTTTTTTATTATTATAGAAACGGGATATCTTGATTCAACTCTTATTGAAAAACGAGTTATTTCTAGAACATAAAAAATCTAAACCATAAAAAGACATAAACACAAAAAACATACCAAGATTAATTGTTAACATCTATCTATATAAATAAAAATGAAATGCTGTTCGTTGGTAAGCGCATCACTTGAGAACGGCTGGACGGTTTTGGCTATTTTTCGTTTTAAAATGTTCGTAATAGTCAAAATTATGTTTTTATGGAAAGAAAATTGGAAAAGTTTCCCGGAATATTTTCGAATTCTGGAAAAACAGAACGTCACAATGGATATGCGTAAATTTTGTTTTGTTTATAGTCATGGATAAGTTATCAGAAAAAAAAAAGAATCGGGAATATTTCGCAAACCTAATTCTAATTTTGATATTTAATTTACATTTGACATTAATATTAAAATTTTCTCAACTTTAATTCGCTGTCGTTCATCGTTCACATTATATGACATTATGTGGTTGATTCAAATTTCTTTGCTTCTTTTTACTTTTTTTTCGCGATCTTCAGCTGTTTTCTGTCAGATGAATTGTGGTTATGTTTTTAGTTTATCGCAATCTATTCAATCTGTATAAGTTGAATTGTTATTATTCTTTAATTTAATCAAATTGATACAATTTAATTACACTGTAATGCCGCTAATAAGACAGAGCAATTTAAGTCGCAGAACTCGCAATGCTACTAACTAAATTAATTTTGGATCTAATCAAACTGCAGAGCAACGCGAAGAACCAAATTAAATTGAACGGAATCGATTGTCACAAATACATTCAACACGCACACAAGATGAAAATGAAGCCGATATGCATCGAATGAAAAATCATCGGTCAGAAGAAATCAATCGCGTGAGTATGAATTTGAATAATCGTGAAAGAAGGCAAACAAATGTTGAGTTGAACACATGGAGCAGCATTGCGTTACAATGCGGTAACTGATTACAGTGCAGACCAATCCGTTGCCATTGGATCGATGAGCATTGCGTGCCCACATTGTAAGGCATTGAAATACAAAAATGAAGCCCCTGGATTGTGTTGCGCAAGTGGCAGAATCAAATTGACGCCATTGCTCCCGCCACCAGAGCCATTGCGCTTATTGGTTTCTTGAAGTAAATACAAAACTACAAAAGTACCAAATTACTTCAACAAATGGGGCATTTCACGTGAAGTGGACAGCGAAAAAAAAGTGAGGTTCTGAAATTCGATCATATTCGGCCTAATAGTATTTCTGGTGGGTATAGTCGGTTCACGACGAGAAGAAACTTTTGAAAATCAACATTTGAAAAAACACCCTAGCCGTTAGCTACATGCATATAACATTACAAGCAGCGGCGAGCGCGGATACAGTTATGCCGTCAGGTTGCCAGCACAAAGAGAGTAAATAGTTCTAAAGTTTTAACGTAATTGTTAATTTATCGCTTACAAATGGGTGTCGAAAAGAATTTTATCGTATTATGCCAATTATTAATGACGTGATGCTAACGTATTTAGATTGCAACGTCTTTTGCATAGTCATGATCCCGCTCAGGTTAAAGTAGAGCGGCCATTTGTTTACTAACCAGCGTTCCTTGTGTTGTTGACTGGGTGTGGTGGACACACGTGCCAGAAAATTTGTGGGATTCTTGTTTAACCTATAATAATTAATTTATTGTTTTTTTTTTTACTAATATCCGCTCTTTAATATTTGGTTTTTCATAACGTATAATTTTAATTTGTGATAACTTTCTCGTACTGTTTCCTTTTGCTTTAGTAACCTGTATAAGAGATTACTCGTAGTGCGTTCTAACGTGTTTAATATTTTTTAAATTTATTTCAGGTTTGCTTAAAATTTTATGTACCATATTTTACGTTGTATGTTGCGGTAGTTTTTGTGTGCAGTCATGAGTTGCAGCAAGGTGAAGAGACGAGAAGTCTCCACTCATCAACGCCAACAGGACATAATTAACCTCACCGAATCTTTGTATTCACTAACTAGGCGAGGGGAAATGAAACCCTGCAACGTCGCGGAAAGAGTGGCAGAAATGTTGAAACTCTCCAGATCTACAGTGCTAAGGTATGTTAAAATATCTGAAGTATTAACCATTGCGTTTGCAAGTTGTGTGTGTTAAGATCAATTATGTTGGCCGACGAAATGTGTTTACAAGAACATAAAGAAAATTGGTTAATAACTTTATAATGTCGTCGAACGTTGTCTATGTGTCTTTTTACCGTTTTATTTCGGTAATTATTAAATTTATGGGGTTTTCTGTAAAAATAAAAATAATTCATGGAAAATCTTATATTTCCACTCTGCTTATAATGCAGAACACGAATATACGAGGGGCATTAACGTCCGACTAATTTCGTAATATGTGCCCACCTAACCTAACAGAACCTAACCCCACGATGGGTGAATCACTATTTTACATTTTTTAACTAACCTAGGATTGTTGGGTTTTACACTAACCTAGAATTGTAGGGTTATATAGACTTAAATGTGAGTGTATGAATCACCTAACCAAAGGGTGGTATTACAATGTGTAATTAAAAATAAAAATTACTTTGTGTTGGAATTTGTGTACCCCTGCAAGGGATTCTTCATAAACAACCCAATATATACAGTGGAAATTTATTATAAAGACAACTGACAATGGTAAGATAAATTGCCTCTATAGTGAGTATGTTATAGCCAATTAATTTTATAAAGGTTATGGAGAGATGGTGCACTTTAAGATTCCGAAGAAACTGCTGGTTTTGTATTTAGAAGTTACATTGCGGCATTAATTGCCATTATTATAAATCACTAAATATATTACAGTCGATATAACTAGAACTTCCCCTACTATTAAACATATCTGTATCACTTCAATAAACACAAGAGGACATCGTAATCGATGAAATCGCAGTCATAATCTTTTAAGAAAACAATTGTGCATTAATGAATTTCCCTAACACCGCTATTCTACAGCCATTGTCTTTTAGTTATTGTAGATTATAAGTGTCATATTTTTCACTTTCAGTGCTGCATAGCCAACCTAATTTGCAAAATTTGAAAAGGACCATAATTCAGTTTCTGGGTCAACTACAGTTACTGATACCAAAAACATACAAGGGTTTGTTTACAAATGATGTGTGACAATGTGATGTGCTCTGCCCTGTGTTAGTTTAGGTTAGTTTAATAGGTGCCAGACATTGGTTACTCCAGTTGAAGCCCCTCTAAACTGTATTTTCCAATACCTGATGTACGGTATCGCTAACAACATGTTTCTTCAAAAGATGCTACATTATTTTAACGTCCATTCATAGTGATATCCGACCTGTGTATGGACCATGACGCATTGTGATGATTTTAGTCTTAGTAACATTCTCATCAATATTTATGGAATTCATGCCATTCCCTCGTATGTCGCTTATTGTTTTGGCTTTCTGACATGATAATGAAACATGCTTTTAAAATGTTTCTTTTAGTAGACATGGGTCACATATATTTGTTCCAGTATTTGGAAATTCATTATTAATGTTTCAGATATTACAAGACAAATGTTGGTGAGGCAGCCCCCCCCCCCCTTGTAAGAAGAGGAAGAAAACACCGCAGGAGCTAATATCCATTGAGATCATCGATGATTTCACTGTTGGGGCAATTCGAAGTATCATTTACAGGATGTACAGAGAAGGTACAATATTTTAAATGTCATTATTCTGTTATGGTATAGAGTAAAACAGATGAAGATTTATAAAGTGTACTGTTAAGAAAATGGGCGTTGGGTTGTAAATAACTAAGGACGAGAAAAGTTGGTGATAAATGTCTATGAATGGGTAGGGAGCCTATTATAACATTTCGTTCCGATGAAAAAAGTAGTATCCCATCCGACTAGTTGGTATTCTAACCTTAAAACATAAGTTGTTTGACGTCACGAGTCGGTAAGGATACGTAGGAAAAGTACCAATTGGCCATGAACTGTTGGAAGGGTATAATTTTGTCGGTTTATTGCAAACTGTAAATAATAAATATTATTATTATTTGCAATTTGGTTCTAAATACAATGTTTGTGCACACTCCTGCANAGATATAAATATTCTTAGTTATGTTTTTCTTGTAGGTTGCCGAACACGCAAGCAGACAACAAGGCTTGGGTAGTGTAGGGGCATGTAGTCAATATAGCCAAATATATCTGAATGTGCTTGCCTTCTTAACGACTGAATACTCAGAATACCATTTTCATAACGACACTATTTTCATTAGCTACGAGACAGTCGCAAACACACATTAACGGTGCTAAGACAAGTTGAGCTGCTAAGATGATCTATGTTGTGTGGTATAAGGTCTGTCGTATTATTTCTTACGTGATCTTACAGGACATCACATCACCCTCGCTACACTTTTGAAGGAAATTCAAGAAAGCGACCTCGATTTCCATGGCAAGAGGACACAGTTGTGCCATCTTATGCATAACATCGGCTTCGTGTGGAGAAATGTTGACGGAAGAAAGGCGATGCTTGAAGATGACAACATCAAGATCCAGAGGTGTTTCTTTTTGAGGAGGTATATGGAAGAAAAGGCAAAGGGCACCAACTTTATTTTTGTCGACGAAACATGGATTTTTGCTAAAGGTATGCTGTGCTGTACAGTGTATGTTTTGGAACCACTTCACATTTTTTTGATAATTATATACTAATTTGTAATTATGCCTTCAGGCACCGTACCGAAGACCTGGCAGGATGATATGGTCCACACTGCAAAGAGGCGGTGTGTGGGTGAAGGTAAACGTTTCGTCGTAGTGCATGCTGGAGGGCGTAATGGCTTCGTGCCGGGAGCGGGTTTGTTGTTTGTTGCAGGTCAAGCGAAAGGAGACTACCATGGAGAAATGAAAGGTGACACTTTCCAAAAATGGATGAAGAACTTGCTGGAGTACCTGTAGGAGCCTAGTGTCATCGTCATGGACAATGCATCATATCACAGCACACAGGTGTGAGCTTCAACGTTTTGTTTTTGAATAAATAAAATGTTTATATTGTTTGTGACATGTTAAATTCTCTGCTAGTCAACACAGGTATCAGGAAAACAGTTACATGTAATATAATATAAGTTTATGTTTTGGAAAGAATTGTGCTTAATTCAAACATTCTATACAACAGACATACTGTTGGCAACATTCAAGNGAGTAGTTATAGACATTCTTATCGCGTTCGCATTATAGAAGTCTCCAATCATACGTTTGGTATCCAATAAATACTATCAACAACCAACTATTTAAAAGTTTATGTTTTGGAAAGAATTGTGCTTAATTCAAACATTCTATACAACAGACATACTGTTGGCAACATTCAAGGGTAATACATTTTAATTTGTTGTGTCGTGTGGTGATTTCAGCTGGAGAAGTCCCCCAACAGTAGCTGGAGGAAGGATGCCATCATCAATTGGCTACAGGAGCACAACATTCCGTTTGCTTCTACAGCCTTGAAGGCCGAACTGGTTGGAGTGGCTAAAGCGAATTTGCCTCCAAAGCGGTGAGTTTGACTCTCTGTTGACATAGTGATTGTTTCTGTTCTGCAACCTTACTTTTCATTNTGGCGAGTTTGACTCTCTGTTAACATAGTGATTGTTTCTGTTCTGCAACCTTACTTTTCATTTGCGCCGATTAACATTGTGTTTTGTGATACATGCAACTACTAGGTATGTGATCGACGAAATGGCTCGTGAAATGAACCATCATGTGCTACGTCTCCCTCCCAACCATTGCCACTACAATGCCATTGAACTTGTGTGGGCCCAGGCAAAGAAGCACTACAAGAGCCACATGGGGAGGGGGAGAAAGTTTGATAATGTAGCTGTAGAGACCATTTGGAAAGAGTCNGGAGGAAGTTTGATAATGTAGCTGTAGAGACCATTTGGAAAGAGTCCCTTGACGTGGTAACCCCCGAGAGGTATTTTTGTCATTTTTTTCCCCAGCCTGAATTTCATGTGTTTTACCGAGCAGTTGTGAGGTCCCTATGTGTTATCTTGAGAGTTACAGTTATTTCAGGATAGTAAGATACCATACTTTCTACTCCTGGAAGCTGACTCATGTAGAGTGTAGTACAGTAGCATAGTTCTCCTCACCCTCATATCGTGGTCCAACTCTTCATCCCCATCAGTAGTATATACTGTATGTGATGTTGTGTAATAACCATTGTCTAGTCTTTTCCAATAACCGCTGTTCTGACTTTCTACTTAACCTGTAACTATTAAATCAACTTATCCTGTGCACTAACTCATACTATTTACTAACTTACGCATGCTTTTGGATATCTTTGTTGTGAACTGTTTGTTTTTCTGTGTCATTTTCTGGACTGTTCTATTGACTCATAAACACACTTGACAAGCTCCGTATTAACTCTCTTTGATGCTTAAACGTTACACTTTCAGCATTTCCTTTGCTATGGTTAAGTACTGAAACAGTATTTCTGACATGAATAATATTGTGTTCAGATGGTCAAAATGTGTGGATCACGTGGAGAAGATAATTGCAGAGGCCTGGCAGAGTGAGGTCCATCAAGACATTGAAGAAATGGCTCCTTTCATTATTCCCCTGGGCTCGGATTTGGACACAACAGATGAAGAAGATGCTGGAGGTGATGACGGAGACGTTTTAGCAGTGCCACTGGGTGAGGTACCTGGGTGTTCTACATGGTAAGTCCGGTGGTAAGTTGGGTACACCCAGCAGGCACTGCATCCTGTATCCTTTTTTTGCAAAATCTTTTTGTGTAGTGTTAAATTGTAGGGTAATGTTGTTGAGCATTGATTTATAGCATTATATGTTAGCAGTCTACATCAGAGAGCAGCTATTGAAGCATGTAATTTTTTTTAATAATTGGTTTCTAATTTTTGGAGTGGATATGGATGTATTCATTTTTTTTATAGTTGCTGCTGTGTTGAGTTGTTTATGTCCTTTTTTGATTTGATCTATGTCAATTCTGTAGCGAAAGGAATCAGTACAATCCATAAGTTATTACCGGTACTTCTAACTAACAAAAAAATTAATAAACAGTATTTATAAGTACTGCAGCTTATGCCTTTAGGATGTTTTAACTTAATGCAAACTGGAGATGTTAGGATACACCATTGTTAGTGCAGTCAAGTTAGCTCAAAAAATAGATCGTGGAATAGGCCTACCGGGGAAACCACGTTAAAAAAAACGCGCCAAGTACACTACCTCACAGGTGGCGTGGAAACGTGTGCATATTATGAAGAACACAACTTTTTCAATTTTTCAATCGTTGTATCTCAGAAATGGTGAATCTTAGGAAAAAAAGGTGTAATACAATTTGTTTAGATAATTGCATGACCTATTTTTATGATACAACTTACCGTATGGCTGAAAAATGCAAAACAAAAACATATTTGCGAACTTTGACCTTGAATAAATTTTTAGTTCTATGTGAATTTTTGTAAACTTCAATGTCGATTTCGACCGGGCTATGTCAGCTTCTTTAATTATTGTAAACAATAGTTCTCTCTAATATTTTTTTTACTGGAGCCACATTTTTTTGTTATGTTTAATTTGTTATTTTCATTTCTTTACAAAATCTGTGTCACACTTATTTTGTTCCTCCTTTAAGCATTTGCTTAGCAACATGTTTCAATTTAATTGTTTGAATATTAGACATTAGTGAAACCAATGTATTTTCGTATTAGTTTTAAGTTATATTTTAAGATAACAACAGAGGTTAACAGCATGAAATACGGGCCCGGAGCCCAACTAAAACATAAACACAGCGGCCTACCGCCGGCTCAATTATTTGAAAAAAGTCTGTCGGGTTGCAGTTTTGTTGCAAACCCACTATAAGAGTTATGGGAACTTCGGTTCCTGACCTCGTGACAGCACGGCCATCCGGGGGCTTATGAGAGATTGGCGGTGCCATGTTTATGTTGTTGGATGGACTCCTTGACACATTTCAATGCAAAGTATTGTGCCACATCTATAATATGTAATCAAAGTGAAAGTTTTTCTCCCCCACCCAATCCCCCAGTCAAAATCAAACCTGCACACACACACACACACGAAACATCAAATTTTTAATACTCGCATTTTGGGTTTATATAATGAAATGTTTTTCGCTTGCATCACATATTCTTTTGTGTGAAATTCTCAAGGTTTAAAACTTTACGCTTGTGGAATATCCATTAATAATATATAAATTACTTTTATAATGGGTACGTGCATGTACAAACACATGTACAAATACACGTACACACACACAGTGGAATGTAAACAATATCATGAAAACATTGCCATGTGACTGTCACATGGTAATGTTTGTTTACCTTTGGCGGAAGGATACGAAATGGGCTCGAAAGTAGATCTTTAGCAGGGCTTCAAGAAAGTCTCTTCCAGTCTTGAACCGACTATATGAATGTGAACACACAATATTTTTTTTGTATGATGTTTATTTGACAGATATCACCCCCATTGCGACGCGTATGTACATTAATCAATCTTACTCCTAAACTAATGCAGATCCCATTTTGAATATTCTAGTGTATTTTTAATATATTTTAAGCTATATTTTTTAATAAAAAAAATTAAAAAAAATTGTTCGAAGTCACTTAAATTCTGGTTTGAAATTTTTACTCCTGGTTTTGTACATTAAATATTTTTTGTTTATCTAATTTTATTTTATAGTTCAAAAGAACAGTACATCTTCGATATAAGTCGCTATGTTTAATATTTTATTGTAAATTTGTTAAATTCGAAAAGCTACTTTCATAACTTTCTAATTTCAATTACGACAATTTTTTAGAAGCCTATATCTTGTCAAATAAACATCATACAAAAAAAATATTGTGTGTTCACATTCATACCTACCAGAAGTATTATTAGGTCGAATATGATCGAATTTCAGAACCTCACTTATTTTTTGCTGTCCGCTTAACGCGAAATAACCCAAATGTTATCCGGGACAATTTCATGCCCACTTTTAAGGAAATTGTAACACAATCATCGTTAAAACATCTTTCATCAGACATGATTGTTCAACAACACACATTTTAAGATAGAATGTCAAAAAAATGAATATTTTCCATTGGACAGGACAACGTCTGTCGCGTCAACTAGTATATAAATCCGCAAAATAAATTAAGGCCGTGGTATCACAAATGTGAGATATCCAGAATGAATTATCTTCCTAAAAATGATGATAGTATTCACAAACATATGCAATTAACACTGGACGACACAAAGAACACAGCAGCCGTTCAAGGTCATAGTCATTACCTTAAGAGTTTTCGACAAAATAAAATAAAGGTTTGTTGTGGTGTGTGTTAATTATTAACAGTTTATTCGGAATGATAAATTATATGTGAACGTATCATCCATTATTTTACTTTGTCTGAACATGACCAACATACAAAAAAAGGGGGCGGTGACTGTGCGGTTAGACTACTCGCCTCCCACCAATAACTGGCTTCAATTCCCAGCTGGGTCACTCCCGGATTTTCGCAAGTGGGAATCGTGCCGAACGTTGCCGCTGGTTGGTGGTTTCAGATTCAATGAACTCGTAATTTTTACTTTGGATATTCTCATCTTCTTGACCAGTGGTCCAATTTATATATGTTAAAAACCAATTCAAGAGAGCCAGAAGATAGTTTTACTAAGTACGTGGTAACAGTGGACTTGCAAAACTAATTGTTTTGGTTTTAAAATTACATTGAAGGTGTTTATTAAATTGATTGTATGTTATATTACGTTTTTTCATTGCATATGTGAGCTACTCTTCCTAGCGATTTAATTTCGTTATAAAAACTTCGTTTAAAACGATTATATTTTGTGTAAACACACTGAGGGCGTGTATTTTTGCCTTTAAAATATTTATTTTATATTCATAGTTAAGTATTTCTACAAAAAGCGCCACAGCATGGGTATAACGACTACTTATAATATTTATGAGGTTCGAGAATACTTGGATTTTCATATGTGTCCAAATTAGAAATAACAAGTGATTTAAAATTATAAAATTATTTTTTGCAGTTGTTAAGTTATATTGAAGTCGTTTTAAGCTTTTACTTTGTTATTGTAATATTAATTGATACATTTAAGAGTTTAGTTTCACATTATGATAGTAATTTGTCTGGAGAGTGCAGCTGGGGTTATTTGAAAAATATAAAAAACAGTGCTACGATCAAGTGGTGTCGGTTACGTTGACATATATTTCGCTAGTCTGAGTTTGTGTAAATGTTTTTGAAATTCCAGGAGTTTCCGGAATCGCTTTAAGGAAGAGATATAAATTAATCAACATTCGGATATTAAAAACGTGGATTTTATGTCCGTCACGAGGTATTGAAATGATAAAGCCAGTGGCGAACTGGCTTCAATTCCCGGCTGGGTAAAATATGTCGCAGTGTGTTTGGAACAAAAGTTTTTTGACTTAAACGTGCCTTCAATAGGTTTACCTACGAAAAAAATAGCACATTCCAGATTATGACGAATTTTCACTAGAGCCTGCAGTTTAGATTTTACGTTTTATGGATCGACAAAGTGAAAAACTTTAAATTTTATATTTAAAAAAAGTTATTGTTTGGTTGCTGCTGTTAGTGAACCAATTTAAGAGAATCGGAAGATAGTATACATTTAATTGATCGAACTGTAAACTAGTTGTGAGATTCTTAGCGTAGAGTTCAATATAAAAAATTGAATATATATCATTAAGGGGGTATACAATTAGATACGCGATACGGAACTATAAGCTTGAACTTGGATACGCTAAACGGAATTCGGTTGGATACGTGATAATACACTGACTTGTTAAGGAAACAATTTGAATAAATGCTGTATACTATCCTGCTCTGCCGCTCACAAGATAGTAGCACTGTCGTATTTTTTTGTGCAGACGTATGGAATTTGTGAATTTATATCAGGAAATTTTTTGTGAAGTTATATCAGGAATTTTATAATGTTAAGTTGAATGACTGAAAGCGGGTAGAATGTCTCCTTATTATATTTAAGAAGTGCGAGAATACTTTTATTTAAATATGTATCCCATTTAAAGGTTAACAGTTGATTTTACTTATTGAAATTTTTCTTGCAACGACAAGAAGTATTTTAGTCTTTAAAAACTTTTATTTTGCTTTATTAATACTGAATTGAGACTAAAGGGTTTTATTTAATATATTTCTATAGTATTTAGCTTGCAGAGTGCAACTAAGATTATTTAATTATAATAGACAATGCTACGATCAGATGTTGTCGGTTGGCAGCAATTAATTATGATAGTTGTTTGCCGACATCGCGAATAATAGGGTTGGAATGGAGCTTAATTTTATCATAATACTTATTGTTTTGTTCACGTAATTTATCACTGATATACTACACTTTCAGTGTGGAGAGAAGATCGCAGTCTCGTTGTTCTAGTGGCATCGCCAATTTTTGGACTATTTGCAAATTATTTGAGTCGTTCAGAAGTCAATCCGACGAACTGCATGGTTTTTTTTAGAAATTCAGGTAATATCATGGTTTGATTGCATTAGTGAATAATTTTCGGTGGCTAAGACGACTAATTCCACAGTTCAATGGTTTATTGCTTGAATGTATGGCCTTTTCAGATGCGCATCTTCCAAATAACACAACCATTAAATTATTTACCCGTAGACGAAAGTTCATAGCTAAACTACTAAAATATAATAATATAGAGCACCTCCACCTCCCTTTTTCTCTAAAACTACAAAAATATTCCACGGTTAATACACTCACTAAGTTTGCAACTCACATAATTAAAGCAACACAAGTACACACTGGCAGTCTTCCTGGACGTAGCCAAGGCTTATATCTAGGATTAATAATAGATACAAAACTGCACTGGGATGCTCACATAAAACAAACAAAACAAATTGCATATGCAAAAGTAAACAAACTATATCCCTTGCTTAAATGCACCGGGTTAAATAAAATACTAAAAATTACTAATTTACAATTCCATCGTCCGATCAGTCCTAATGTACGGGAATGAAGTGTGGGGAAACGCAGTTAAAAAACTAATAAATCACTTACAAATCGTTTAAAATAAATGCCTAAAAATAATTGGTGATGCCACAAGATCGAGACTCTGTCAGCATTGATAATTTTAATTCTTCTACCCGCTAGCTCACCGCAGGAGTGCCACAAGACTCTGCACTTTCACCCTCTCTGTAAAACATATTCACTGCAGATATCCCGCATTGACACTGTTCAATTCAAATGTATGCAGACGACACAGTAATTTTTGCACACGACAAAAGCCTTAAATATACACATATATATATACACAAATACAGCTCGACGAGCTGAGACAGTGGTTTGACAGATGAAAGATAAAAATAAATGCCGAGAAAAGCCAAGCAATGGTTCTAACCCGCAGGCAAAAATTTGTAGCTAAACCATTAAAATATAATAATGTAGAAGTCCCTTTCTCTATAACTGCAAAATATCTAAAGCTAACAATAGATATCAAACTACTCTGGGATGCTCACATAAACAAAACAAACCAAACAACTCGTTTATGCTAAACTAAATAAGCTATGTCCCCTGCTGAAATACCACCGATTAAATAAAAGACTAAAACTACTAATTTACAATTCCATCGTTCGATCAGTCCTAATGTATGGGAATGAAGTGTGGGAAAATGCAGCTAAACTACTTATAAATCATTAAAAAATAGTCCAAAACAAATATTTAAGAATAATTGGCGATGCCACTAGAACCACGACTCCACACTAAATGTGCAGTAAATCAGTGATAAATTACTTAAACAAAACAATAAGTTTTATCGTAAAATAAAGCTCCATCCCAAACATATTATTCGCGATGTCAGAAACTACGAACCGGACACCAGTACACGAATTAAACGACCCAAAATGCCGCGTATAGATAATTAAAAAAGCTCCTAAAGTAAGGAAATTATTTTTAA
The DNA here is from genome assembly GCA_002778355.1 of Clitarchus hookeri. Lineage (NCBI taxonomy): Eukaryota > Metazoa > Arthropoda > Insecta > Phasmatodea > Phasmatidae > Clitarchus > Clitarchus hookeri. The sequence continues at coordinate 2,329,116 of NQII01000007.1, forward strand.
AAAAAATTCGCGCTAGAGTTTGACGTGTGATGCATTAGGGGTATAAGAGCGGCGCTGTCCCACAACCACCCCCCCGCCAGCATAACCAGTATAAGGACTTAGAGAGACATGTGGCAGTCATAATCCCCGCACAGGGAAAGGTCAAGCAGAGGCCAACACGCGCCACAAGCCACATGTGTCGCAAATCAGAAAATATGTACCGAGAAACAGCTGACAAGCTGGAAACACCCCCGGGACAATGTGAACATGCACCACGGAGAAATAGCTGACAGAGTAAGCTAGGGGCAAGGTGCCACCTTCACCCCACCCCCCAAACTTCACGAACCAGGGAAATTTTTGTGAAAGGCATTGTTCGGTTTTCGTCCCACCACCCCCTGCCCCAACAAGGCGACACATGACGACAGTTAGGGAAGGAAACTAGAGAGCATATAAGCCTCCTTGCTTGGAATGTGGGATATCAGTTCTTTATTGCTGCGCAGAGGGGTCAGTTCTTTATTACTGAGCCGAGAGGTTAGTTCCAGAGTCAGTCAATTATTACAATGCAGAGTTCGAGGGAGCAGTCGCGAAGAGAGCGCTTGGCTGAGGGATCGGACCCCTGGCCACGCCAGTACATCAGTAGAGCAGTCCAGTGAGACGACACCAAATGTGGGCCTTTTTCCAAGGCCAACCACTTCACCAGAGCTCATCCCCAGATGACAGCATACCAGCACCCACAGCAGAGTTAAGTATAAAGTCGCCGCCCAGATAAGCCCCCCTCCACCACGAAGTCGCACCAGTTAATACGAATAGCCAAATTAGAATACCACACCTCGGAAGTGTTGCTGTATGTAGTTTTTGTTCAAATTCGAGACAATATATTCGTCCTTCAAAATGAAACAGCAAAAGACTACCTTATTGAAAACCCTTTAACCTTCTAGGCATCTTATAGTCTATGCCTGGAGGAATTAACTGCGACACTATAAATAAGCCTGTATTCTCCACAGGTGGGGAAAAGCGCAAGTTAAATTGGCTTCCCCAACTATTTAGCGTCATGTTATTTGGCGCTCGACTGTGGGGTGGAGGTGCGTCAAGTTTCTCAGCACATAACGTAACTGCTTCTACAATGCGCACTCTATGCGCCTCCTGCTTTCGTGAGCGTTTAACCAGCAGTCCGGGGACAGTTTTAAAAACTGGTTCGCGCTAGGCCCTAGGCTTCAGATAGCACAGCACACACATCTCCTCGTCGCCTCTCCGCTCTGGCTTTCTCCGCACACTCTTGAGCAAACACCACAGCAATAACCAACACCTGTAGAGCCAACAAAACATTTATGAAAATGGATTAACATCGTTATATTCCAGTTGATTCCGAATAAAAATTATATTAAATTCAAACAACATGCACCACATTATGAATTTAAACACAATATAAGTTCCATATATTTATATGTTTTATTTATTTATAAATTAAAATCACATATTTTTTAACAAAATCGTTTATTATATAAATTCTTTATATTGTATATAAAACAAATACTAAAATCAACAATTATTTTAGAGTACTTATTTACTACCCATTTAAAATCACAACAAATGAAAAATACACAACTACTTATTTATTTATTATTGTAATTTTACAAGCCTTGCCTCCTTGATCATCTATTCGTGGTGGTTCCCCATACCAGTTACCCTCAGTCACTAGTATTAAAATTGTTTCAGAAATGTGCTGTTGACAAAATATAGTATAAAGAGCTATAATTAAGTTATAAAATTACTTTATTACGCCTGTTTATAAAGTTAGTTGTGCTTTTGGTTATGTTTTTTGTTTGTGTGCTTGTGCTACCCTGAGAAGTGATTAAAAGTTGAATAAAATACTTCGCTTGAACGGTTTTAATCCGCGTAAAAACACAGAGGGCGAGTATTTAAGAATTTAAAACTGTTATGTTAAATTATTAGCTAAGTATTTCTACGAGAAAGGCTGTAGATTTGTTTAAGAGGCTTGAAAAACCAGCTGAGAATGTTAATTTCTTGTGTTACGTAGCAAAAGTTCTCTGATTGACCGAGAGATTGCGCAGAAGGCGGACCTCATCTGCCACTTCAGAGGTTTCAGCACTGTCGTAATTTAAGTAGGGACACATTACAAAATTGAGAATCTATATTGGAAAAATTAAAGGTTTATATTTAAGATGGTAATGAGAATGGAATTACGTCTTATAACTTATTTAAAGTGCGAAAGTACTTGGATTTTTGTTGTGTGTTCCATTTATAGGTTAACTAATGATTTTAAATTCTGAAAAAATTTCTTACAATTATCAAGTAATATTGAAGTAATTTAAAACTTTTACTTTGTTTTTTTGTAATATTAACTGAGGAAATATAGAATTAAATTTAACGTTTTAATAGTAATTTGCCTGTAGAGTGCAGCTCGGGTTATTTAATTATATAAGTCAAATCTGCGTTCAGTTGGTGTTCGTTAAGTTCGCATATATTTCGCTCGTCAGTGTTTGTGTAAATGTTTTAAATACCAGGAAATTCCAGAGCAGATTTATGAAGGAGAAATATATTCTATTTAAAAATTTTGGGAATGAAATTCATTAGTTATAAGCCCGTGGGGCCTTGGAATTTCAAAAAAATTGCAAAATACTTGTGATTTAAAATTGTTTCCTTTGGTTATCACCAGCCTACTTAAATAGTGACTGCAAAGGAGTGGTACATTAATGTTAAGAAAGGTATTAAAACGGAAACTTTTTGCTAGACAAAGTTTTATCACCCTGGCACATTCTGGTTGCGAGTTTTCGAAAACTTGCAACAAGAATGCGATATATTTAAACATTTGGAGCATGAAATGCATTAGTAATAAGCCAGCGGGGTCTTGGAATTTCAAAAAAATTGCAAAACACTCGTGATTTCAAATTGTTTCCTTTTGTCATCACCAGCCTACTTAAACAGTGACTGCAAAGGAGTGGTACATTAATTGTAAGCTCGCGATTAACGGGGAAAAAAGGCCAACCAAAAGGCATTATAGCAAAAAAATGTGGAAGAGTTCTCTTTAATAATATTCTCAAATGGTTAGTGTTTAAATGAATATATATTGGCAAAGCTGTACCGAATCGGACCTCCCTTGTGTTACCAATATATTGTGTAACAACACATTCTATTTGCAAGGACCCGAACCCCCTCCCTCCCACTATCACTTGCTTCCAAATTCAGCTGCGGAAACATTAACAAGTACATATTACGTATGCGTCTCTGGAAGATGTTTTTTTCATTTTTATAGTGTATAAATACCTTGTGTTAGATTATGATTTTTCATAGTTCCAGTAATCTGTTAATGATTTGCACAGCTGAATATTGTGTGGGGTTTATATCATTAAATAAGTACTCCATTTCGTTTTTATTGTTGTTAAGTATTTTTAAAAACGTTGAAAATTTAAAGTTTATAGTTTTTTTTTCGAATCTCTGTCCTGTGCAAGTATTGTTAATTTCTACGATTTGGGTTACGTTTTATTATTTTTTCTTTCGTGATTAGGATTAATAGTTTCCTATTATAATTAACCATCATTGTATCATAGGGTAAAATGAATAAGTATCTAACTTCTCCTATTTCTGTCCATTTGACACAACATCGTCCGTAAGAAAAATTGTGTGTAAATTTTATAACATCTTGAAACATTTTTTCTTTCTTATAATGTATTCAATTATGATTACTGAAAATAATCACAATACATTTGTTTGTTAACCAATATATGTTTTAGTGTCACGGGCTTTGAATAAAATCGATAAACAACAATGGGTAGTTGATGATTTAAATTTTCATACGACTTTTTTAACTTGTGGTGACACTATAAATTTTTAATACATTTTAAGCTATTACAGCGAGTTTAAAAATAAATTTAGTGGAAAAATAACTTATTTGGTTGATTATTCAGAATAATTTCTTAAACTCGAAGTATGCCTTGATGGAAAGGTAACTCAATTAATAAACATCCATCTGATTATCGTGACCAACTCGACAAATATTTCTATATTTTATATGAAGGACCTAGTTATGAAGGGCCTGTCTATCGTTTCATATGCTACCTTTACAGTCGACAGTTTTGGACACAGATATAACGACGGTGTTTGTATCGAATATTTTGCTGGCCAATACACACAAATCAATTATTGAGGAGGGGGGGGGGAGTTGAGGCTCCCTCAACTTTGCCTCATGTAGGTATTGAGGCAATGGTGAAATTGCCTCAACTTTGCCTCGTAATTTTTCATTTTACTATAGCATAATCATGAGGCAAAGTTGATGCAATGTTCGAGTTTGCCTGAAGATTGTGCCACTTCTTTTTGTAGGATTTCCCTCAACTATACCTCTCGAGATTTTTCATGTTTTGTGGTTCAATGTTCAAAGTTAATTTTGATTTCGAAAGATTCTTGAATAAAATAATAATCAAAACAATAACCGAAACAAAGAATAAACAGAATATATAAACCCCTATTTTTTCCAGTTGAAACGTAGTTAGCAAAATTAAATATCGAGTTTCAGACATTATACTGGAACAGATAAAAAAAAAACAAAATTGGCCAATTGTCAACACAAATAAATTGAGATGTATTCTAAATAGTTGGTGGTTTCGGAAAAATTCAAAGAATCGCATTTTAATCAATGTGCAAAACAGCATTGGTATTTTCATCGTAAAAACCAAACTTCTGTATATATATCGGCGTTCGAATCGCAAGAAAATGGAAAATTAAAATATAAATAGAGAATCTGTGCTGTTTTGTTATTCGAAACTCGAAAATGTATTCGAAAGAATCAATTTCCAAGTTTAAAAACATTCTAGAAACAGATGAAATTGCCGAGTTAGTGATCCTGTTTAAGATGATAGGAAATTATCAGTACATTAAAATAAAAAATTTACATTCCATTCTGAATTCGTTCTGCCCTTTGATCGCATCGTTTTCAGAGTCTCGTGGAAAAGCATATGCTGATTTAGCAGATAGAATAAATACATGGAAATATAGTCAAATTTATGCCTATTGGAAAGTAATATACACTTTTCTACTTGTGTTACAATCGCATAAAAGGAATAGTTCATATGCCATCGATGAACGATCTATTTACGATTTGGACGAGGAAATTTCTCGTTGTGTTAAGAAAACTTTTGTGGAGATAAATTTTTTTTCCAAATTCCATTATGTAATGTATCGATAAAGACCATGTTGCAGGGCAGCAAGAGCCAGATGCGCCGATCTTTATTGTCTCCGAGAATAAAATGTTTGCGAAGCCAAATTGTTTTGCGAGCCGATCTATTGCCAAACGAAATCATTGTTCCTCATACGTAAGTGACTTCGTTGGGTGTGAGTTTAAATGTTTCTCGAATGTCCTTGTACAATCTACCTAACATTATCGATGGACAAAAGGTGAAATTCATAGATCTTGGGTGGGATACGGTCATTTTACTAAAAAGAGATCCGGTCATTCATCCGGCCTCAATCGTCGTCATCAATCGGGTGGCTTTTGCAATACGGACTTACTGTATGTTTCGCCATTGATATTGAAGAATCAGAATGCTGACATTGATGGAGATATAGAATTATTGTATGTGGTTTCATATGAGATTGCTGCCAAGGAAGTAATGATAAACATGTCTCCTATTTACAGTTTTATATCCCTTTTAATAAATTGAGGATTAAGTTTACCGAGACTCACATTCTGTACATGCAGAAGCGAAGTTTACCCAAAACTTACAAATTTTTCAAATTGTATGAATTATTCCGCAAAATGTATACCTTGAAATGGTTTGATGACGAGACGAATCGCGAAGCAGTAGACAAACTCATTGGTGAAGTGCCTCGCATTTACGACTTGGTTGAACCAACTGCATATATTTTGGAAAATTTATGTCTTTTTATTTATTTCAAATACAGTTCGAGGAAAACATTTGATTTTTTTGCGAGGTAAATAAAAAAACTTACGAGTTGGCAAAGGTATCGTCAATAATTTCACGACGAATCTCTCCCATTTCTCTATTCTTTGAAATTACCTAGTTTATTGGATGAAAACTTAATACACATTGTCTTGAGTGGCACCAAAGGAAACATCCATCATAACCTTGGACTTGTAGATAAATTGATTTCGCTTGGGTGTACACTCAAATTTACGGATGTTATCAGTTCCACGAAACTTTCAATTAACGAAATTGTGGATGATATCGATAAGGAAATGAACCAAATGGGTATAAATGCTCATATGGTTCCCCAAATCGGTCATAATTCGTTTATCTCGGCGATTGAATGTAATGGTTTAACTTTGAGAAATGATGGGTTGTATTTAAATGAAAAACAAATTTTAAATAAATCAAAGACTTTGTTATTTCCCAGACAACGATTAACTGAATCATTTATACAGTACTTTGTAAATACTTTATGAATTTTTAAAATACCTGTTTATATAAGGAGTATAATCATAAATGATTTAAAAAAGGAAGAATTATTATTGTTAACTTTGAATATACTTTGCGCGAATGTGACCAACGACCGTCTAATGCAATACAGTCGGCGTTCATGAGGCTACAAACTGCCTGTTTCGAAGAGGTTGACATCATGGAATATATAGATTCGAAGTATCCCAAATATAAGTTGTTTGAATCGCGGCTGGTGACATATGAGTTTTGGCCCAAGGGAATAAAAAAGCAACCGAAACAACTTAGCCGTGCTGGGTTCTTTTATACGGGAGAAAACGACACAGTTATATGTTTTTATTGCGGGTGCAAACTTTTCACTGGAAAGATGTAGACGATCCTTGGTCGAATACACCTACAATTACTCGTTGTTGAATCCTTATATGTTTATTTGATGAGGGATAATTTTTATATGGAATTTATTAGGACCGAGAATTTCGAGAATGATAGAGTTTCCCAGAGTGACAATGGTACTTCAGATGATGTCGATGTTGATGTCCTATCCCAACTCTAACAAAGCAATGAAGAACGATCTACCCATCCCGAATATGTTATGCGCGAAGCACGAATAAAAACATAAAAAAATTAATGGCCTCCTTCTCTAGTCCAAGGTCCAAAATGGCTAAGCCGCCCGGGATTTTTTTATACGGAGTTCGGTGATCGTGTAACTTGTTTTCGTTGTGGTAACAGCCTCTTACATTGGGAAGATAACGACGATCCTTGGATAGAACATGTTTTTTTGGTTTCCCAAATGTAAATTCGTGCTTTTGGTAAAAGGAGAAGAGTTCATCAATAAAATTCTGGAAGAAAAAACACAAAGGTTGTTGCAAAAACAGAGCGAGATAATGACGACTATGAATTCCACGATGAAGGAGTTCGAGGAATGCGCGAGTGGCCACAACGATGATGATAAAAAACCAAATCCAGTTTTGTGTAAGATTTGTTATCAAAGAGAAGCGCAGGTTGTTTTTCTTCCCTGTAGTCATTCGATTTCATGTATCGAATGTCTATTTACGCAATCCAAGTGTGCAATATGTCATAAAAATGTAATTGTGTTAAGTAAAATATTAATATCATGAATAAAGATATATATTACTAAATATATAAACAATATTTTTTACAAACAAAATTTTATATTTTTATTTGGTAGGTTAATTTGATACACAGTCCTTTAAAAATACAACTTCTTCATCTAATAATGAGGCGAACCAAGACAACCAAAAATTTTGATTATAAATGTAGTTTTCCAAATTGAATCACATGGTCATTTCAAATGAATTTCTTCGTTTTATCTGTTCCATAGTATATCGAATATCGGAGGCGATACACCATTTCATTTCGACTTTATAACCTAAAAGTGAATATTTATGCAAGAATTTTTTATGTATGTAAAGTAAATGCTCGGCACAAAGTTATAAAACTGGCAATTTATTTTGTTTGAATGTTTGTAAGTCGTCTTTTTGGCTGTTGTGCTTGAATACTAACCCATACACCAATTGTATGTATGGAGAGTGGTCTAAAAATGTTCTACTGGTTTTCCAGGTGTTGATATAGCACATTAGTTCGTTTTCGATGTCGAAAGTACACATTAATTGGAGTAAAGAATTTCCATTTTTGTCCTTGTACGTGGGATATTCCTTTAGAAATCTGAGGAAATCAAACGATTGATCACATAGTGTAGTTTTTCCCACACTTGAAGTTCCTTTGAGAAAAACAATTTGTTTTTGTTAAGTGAAAATTCGCGAAGTAATGAACATTGGACTACTGCAAGTTAAACTAAAGGCAGTCGTGATGATTATAGACACCATTGCATATCCAAATATGAACTGTTCATAAAGTTGTAAAATTAACAATTCCAAGCAGCCGTCACATAATCCGATCAAGTAGATGGGAGATAGTAACTGTCTTTGCCAAATAATTAATGTTACCATTTGAATGATAGAACCTAAATTGTTTGTTAACCCTTCTATGAGGACGAAAATGTTATTGAGGTATTTTTCATGTAAAAATCCATTACTAAGTACCACTAATATCGAAGCGCATAACAATGCGATGTACGATGCGGTGAAACAATTTTTGAAAACGTCTTCTGCTTCCGACATGATCGATAAAGTTGTTTTGAACTGGGGAGACTTGTTTAGTTATATATACACATATTAAAAGAATATATTTTTTCAACAAAAAAAAATAGTAAGGGTTTTTTTTCAGATCCAAATGAGTGTTCCATGGGAGGAAGAACATGCAATGTAGACGAATTATGTTCGCAGTAATGAATGGGCTAATGTTTATAGTTCCTCATGGCCACTGTTTGACGAGACAATTCAATTTTAAGATAAATGGTCTACTGAATGACGGTGAGTTGGAACCATACATTCTTTCAAAGTTAAACAGTTATACATTTCCGATTGGTAATATTTTGATCTACTCAGATAAACTTGTATTTATCCACAATTTTCGAAATGTGTACGAGTTTAATATAAATTTCGAAATGTCTTATTTACTAGCAAGGGAACTATTTGTACATTATCCAACAAATACATTTGAGATGCCTTTCATGACTTGATGAATCACCAACTTCCCGACATGTTAACGACGAAGGGATTGGTACCGATTTTAACGGAACAATTTCTCTCCCTGTTAACGATAATGTATAAAAATCAGACTAGTGGCGAAAAATTAAAAGAAAAAATGCGACAGAGTCTAAGTTCAAAAGTCGATGAGGGTGTGATTAATGAATGTTAATCCATGATTGATGAATGTGTTAGTGTTCTTACCCATCCTTTGAAAACTCAACGAGATTTGGACGAAATTATCGACATGTTTGTGAACATGGTTGAAACCTGGGTTCGGCTGATAAACCAATAATATTTACTGTCTGATATTGTCCCAAGTTCGTCTTTAAATATCATTATTGCCAATTACTTGGAATCGAGGCAGCAAGGGCGCTTAACATTAAGCATTCAAAAATTATATTGTCTGAAAATACATATAGAATTTAACTATTTGATTGGGCTACTAATGAGTTGGTTTTTACATATAATGTAATATACATGAATGCGACTGCTTCATACACATGCTCTAAGTACCTAGTATCTATACACAATGACGTGTTTGAGAAATTCCTTCATCGGCAGTATATAATGGCATATGAGTCGTAATAAATACACCCCTCGATTTCGGTGAAGGCTGTTATTTATGTACCTTGCGACTGTTATTATACATTACTTGAAAATATGTCGGAGGTGCGAAAAATAGACGAGGCTAACGAGATATCTGTTGATGAATTGGAAAAGACGACAACTGTAAAAAAACTGAAGTCATGCCAAGTAACATATAATTACAGATATGGCGGTATTAAGGATGTATATGCGGTTGTTTCTTAAAATGTATTATTTTATATTTTTCGAAACATTCAACTTCAATTCTCTGTCATCGCGACTGCATCCTTCAACAATCGATCGTTTTTTTTATGTTCACTTTTATGTACGGAATTTTCTCGAATCGAAATTGTACAACCTTTCACACAAATGGTTGTAAATTACATCTATGTGAGCTGATCTGGAAACAGTCTGGGCGAAATGGCCACAGGCACAGTTGATATATACAAGTAACACAAAACGATTGCACTCACATGAATATTTGTATTTGTACATACACTTGGCCTTACTTTTTATACGAAATTACAACAAGATTATTCCCTTTCCCGAATATTTACACGAAGAGACTTTTCGTGTCATTACCTTCATCAGGCTGTTGAAAGCCTATAAATCTTATGAAATTACAAAAAAATCAGTTATATTTCACATATCATCGAAAAATTTCAGAGCTTCTAGTGAATGTAATTAGTGAAAGTGGAATTAAATCCATGGCAGATTCGAGTATAATTGATCGAGAGTTTCCAACAACTAATGCATCGTGTTTGGCTACGATATTAAACACTCCCATTTTCAGTGGAATTCAAGCCGAGTACAATGCCATGAAGTTGAATAATAGCTATTGTTATGAGAATGAATATATAAGAAACTTGAAGAGATGACTGCAAAAACTCTACCTTGTATTTTAGTTCTGTGCGCTATATCTAATAACGTATTTTCATCACACATACCCGCCAAATCCAATGTTACAGAATTGTATGATTTGTCTAGTTTAGATTAGAAAAATTTTACATTTTTTGGAATGTCGAGTGGGAAAAACATAGGGCTCGATAGTGTATGGGAGACCAATTCAAACAATTTTACTGAAAGTGAATCACTTCCAAATTCTAGCACAAATCGATCTGTCGTTAATATGACTATAGACAATATAACTGAAAGGAATGATGTTGGCAAAGACAACGATGGAAAAACAACTACATTGATGGTTGACGAAATTGATTTAAGTGAAGATGCAGGTTTCCCTTGGTCCACCAACACATTTGGCCCTGATATAATATCAAACATTTACAATTATAAAAAACCCTCGATAAATTTGTAGAAGAATTTCACGGGATAACTAATGAGTCCATTAATGAAATTTATTATAATTTAAAGGTGGTTTCCCTGCAGTCCATCGAGTTCGAAATATTGTCAAAAATGAACGATAACAAAAAAATCATTGAAAAAATTATAGAAGAATTTAAAGAGGTAACTAATGGGTCTACAAATGAAAAATTCCTCTCATTTGATCGTATTAAAATCGAAGCTATTGTTCAAAGTGTGTGTTTGAATATTTGGGGCACAATTCTAGGTTTGTTTATGGCACTCTTAAAATTAATGTTTAAAATATGTGCTCGAAAAAGAAAAATATATTTGTTTGTTTAATTCTCTCTCCCCCCTCCCCCCTCCATCAACCTATACCTTCAACCCGTTTCCAACTCCCAACCCATTTTTCTCAATCTCTTTTTTTCACTAGTGTGGCAGCTCAAAATCTCATTCATAAAAAAAGGTTTTAAAAAAATCTGTATTTTTAAAAATGCGTACACATTTTATTTTCATAGAAGTAACAAAAAATATATATACAACTTTTTATTTACACATAAGTTACAAAAAAAATTTACTTTTCTTGTTTCATATCTTTTAAATTTAAGCTAAGTACGAGTTCAAATTTCAAATACTGCATATTACTACTATACTAGTATCGAAAAATGGTAAATCCAGTTGATATTTCATCTTGATATTTACACAGAGTTTCTAAACCAGCAGCACCCATGATTGTGCTGTTGAAACATTTGTCATTTTTCTTCTTGAGTAGTAGGAAGGGTGATTTTTTATTTAGTTCAATCAGTTGGTCGACACATTCAATGTTTTATTCTTCTACCGTCGTAAGAGTGTATTTAATTACACTGTCGGTGATGAAGTACCATAAATTGAAACTCCCCCCCCCCCCAACTACCCTTTTGATGNAATTATGTTCAATTGAAACAAAAAACATATTTTCTAAAGGGTTCATTTCCAACAAATGGAATTTCAGAGTTTATCTTGATCTCACCTACATCGTTTAAATTGGCAGGATTAATGTTTTAACCAAGTAGGTTGAATAATTGAAGGTATTTTGCCAACAATCGGATAAAGTTGGTGAATTCATCAACTTCATGGCGATAGTTACTCGCATTCACCTTTATTTGATCGTCGCAATAAAACTTGAAGTAGTTGCCTTCTATTTCAACCAACATTGATACCAACTTCGTTTCGGAATTATTTATGACTATGCATGGTAGAGATGTTGTGTTCTCTTTCCGTTGATATTTAGTTGGAGGGGGGTCACTTTGGTGCAGGTTGATTGGTGTTTGAATAAAAGATTCAATGACTTGAGGTTCTTTGCTATCTTTATATTATTCGTTGTTTTTACGTTTGCCCGATGTGCTATCCGCTGCGGTTTCGCTGAGTAGATCGTGGTGTGGTTGTTGTTCAGTCATTTTGTTAGATGCCTCCATAATGCCAAGTTTCTTCTGAGCAACTGATGAAATTACAATGGTTTGTTGCCTTTTATATATAGCTATTTTGAATAAAAAAAATGTGTAATTGTAAAGTTTTTTTTAGTTTTTTATTCAATTCAACATGTTTTATAATGCCAATGGACTATATGTATTAGTCGCAAGCAAAATTGCACGTTCGCATGAATTTTTTTTTTGGGTTTACTTATCGTGCCAAAGGAACAATGTATTTTTATTTTATTTTAAAGAGAATTATCAGTATTTAGGTTTATATATGGGTGGGGTATACTAAATGCATATTTAGCCCCGGGTATTATAGGTCACTTCCAGCCAATTTCGAAATACAGCTCGTGCATGGAAGTTTGCTGTCGTAATTCAAGTTCATGATATTGTTTTGCTGACCGCAACTGCAATTACCCGTGGAGTAATCGGGCATAACATCATATGGTGCATTTAATAACAGTGAAGCACATTTATTGGTCATATTTTTGAACAGTGATCCATTACTTAATGGAATTAATTGATTTTACAAGGATATATAATTGCTCGGTATACATGATCCTATGATAACCATCATCTAACAGCTCATCTACATCTTCGATCCTGAATGTGTTGGGTACTACATCCATGTAGGTCGTATTAGATGCTCTATCTATTATCGATTCATTACAACCGACGACCAGATTGGAACCAACCCCTCCAAACAAGTGTGGATAGCGTAGAATACAAATGTATTTGGCATCTGCGTAAATCATTTTACCCAGGTGGAGATTACAGGCGGCCGCTTCCAAGGTCATACAGTAGGCCATGTGATACAGCATCTGATTAATAATTGTTTCGGGTGGGAAAACCATATATTCGAAAGAGCCATTGTTGTTATTACAAATCGATGCACAATTTACTAGCTCCTTTTTGTCTCACCTAGGTAATGACCTAATCGACATTTACTTTGTATGTTGTCATGCTCCTCATCGCTATCGGCACTTATCTTTTCTTTTAAGACAACAGTAGGTAGTTTTTCAAAACCTGTCAATCCATGTGTGTAATTAATAGCGGATTCTAAGTATTTTTGAGATAAATTGGACTGCTTGTATGCTAACGATATGCAAATGGAAATTTGGACTAAGAACAAAACAAAAGCAAATAAAAAAATCATTAATACCGATTTATCCGTTCTTTCCATTATTTCGAGTCTTATTTTTTATTTAGTTGCAAATATTTTTCTTTTTCAAATTGAAGTTCTAGTGTTAATCGGGTGATTTCATTTTTAAATCATTCGTATTCGTTTTTTAATTCCTTACCCAACACATTGTTACAATTTTCGTTAGCAGTTGGAAGAATCTTGCGGACGAACCAACCTTTAAAGTATTTTGCCGTCGATAATCGTGATTTCATGATCAAATTATGTAGACCAATTTCGGTAATGAAAATGGTTCTCGAATTTCCATGATAACTCAATGATGGTAAATTGTTAGATTCTACATGTTGCGTATATTTTACCTGTTCATCCCTGGGAACATGTCTCCGAACTCCATCACAAGTATCTTTATATTCTAGAATTTTAGATGGGTTGATTGAAAGAACAACTAAAGAAATGATAAGTTATTTGCTGTTTTTAATAAAATATATAAAAACTTTGATTTAGATTTTTTTTGCAACAAATACTTTTTCATTGCAGGCGATAGAGAGCACCGTTCGGGAATGAAAAATGACGGGGGTTACTGTTCGGGAATGGGAAATGGAGCCGGGTTGAAATCTTGTACCAAGGGTTTTTTTCATGGCTTGCGGGAGTCACTTCGATACTTTGCGTTGGTGTAGGTGGTGGTGACGATGAAGATCCTAATCCCGATGTACCTCGCTTTGTATTGTAAAATTCATAATTTTCGTCGATTGGTACAATACATGCTTCTGTATGCTTCATGATGATTATTTAAGCGATGCGATATCCTTTCTCGACTTTGAATGGTGAATATCCTCTATTTTCCAGTTGCACAAAGATATCTCCTCTGTAGTCATAATCAATCACCTTATTTCAAGCATATATTCGACGGTTGAATGCCAGCCCCGACCGACTAGTCACAAAAGCAAAATATCCTTTGGGTATTTTACATGCCAGACCAACATCGACCTTGGCTACTTGACCTAGTGGGATCACGATGCTGTGACTTGCTTTCAAGTCATACCCGGCTGCTTCATCACTCCCATGGACTATTTGATTTTTGAACCGTGCAGGAATGATGAGTTCCATGGTGTCATGGAAAGTCATTTCTACATCAATACTTTATACAAGTGTGTGAGTAAAAAAAATCCTGTTTTTTATATTTACATTTTTTTATGGTTTTATATTACAAAGAGGAAAATAAATAAGGGGGATAATTATTAATGTAAATTAGTATGACTTTATAAAAATTCCCTTATTTTATTTTTGTTAAACTAATGTTAGGGATAGTGTTTTTATCTCTTGTTGGATAATGGGGTTGTTGAATATTTCTGTCAATTTTGCATTAGCTTCATTCCAAGTAATGAAAGGTTTCAAACCCGGTTCGTCATAAAATTCGTACAGGGCTATGTCATCTATACTGCTACGAGTCTGATATATGGAAATTAGTTTGCATAAATTTGCCGAGTAGTTATCCATATCAAGTGATATTTTTTTTAAAGAAAGCTTATTTATATACTTGATTCACATTTGAAATCACTTGTGTTAGTGTTATCAATCTTCACCTCTCCTTTCCGCAATTGGTGCATGCATGCCTTTAACATTACTGCGAACAACTTTTTGAGTTCTTGTTGAATGTTGGCATAATTGAAAATATTTAAGAGAATTGTGGCAATGTCGTATTTGTTGTTGAATTTATCGATATGTGTATCTATTTCAGCAGACTCAAAATTGGAAAGTATTTGTTCGATTATGCAAGAAATTTAAATATTGTTGTGCTTTTCGAAAAAATTATCCTGTACTTGATTCAAAATAGAAACGTGGTTTTTGTAAAGGTATGTATAAATGCAATTAAATGTTTATGATGTAAACTTTCTATCCTCAGACATGTTTTTTTATACTTCTTATATATTTCAATCTATTTCGAGATCATTGAGATCGGGACCATTTCGAAATACAACTAATATATCGTAGCTTGTTATCGGAATTCAAGTCATGTTAGTACTTTATTGACCTCAATTACAATTACTAGTGGAATATTCAGGAATCACTTTATTTTTATAATATGCGGTAAAAAGGTGAGTAAAAAGTTTATTTATTTTATTCACTATTTATTGATTTTTCTTTTTACGTCTTTTTCTCTTTTATTGTCTGTGCTAATAGTGTTTTAATTTACAAAGTAATTTTCATGCAAGTTTACAAAAATCTTTGTCAAATTACAAGTGTTTGTTTTCATTAAGTTTCGTACACAATTAAAAAAATCAAAATAATTATTATGTTCATTGTATCCATGTAGTTGAAAGTCCAACATCCACATCTCGTACACCTTCAAAGACAGTTTATTCAATTGGGTGTTCTTGAAATCTGTTTTCAAAAACATTTGTGGAACCATGTAGATGTTTATTTCATCGACTCGACAAATATGAAATTCTACAACAGTCTTTTTTTTTTATCGCTAATATTGATGCTTATAGGTTTTTGAAGGGTGTTATTGGTCATGTCATCGATCATATTTTGATGTATTTTATTGTCTATATTATCGTTATTTTTTTAAGATGCATATTCAAGAATTTCGGAAAAGAGTTTGCTACCTTACCAACAACATTACCCATCAAACAAAATCCGTTTGTCACAGGTAAACAAGACAAAAATATGATATTTCCAACAAGTGCCCTAATTGTACCAGTACAGATCGAACCCATTCAAGTCCATCAAGCACTCACCGCATGGAATGTGGTGAGTTTCCTCAATGAATTCATGACAGGCTGCAAAAAAAACAAACTTTCCTTTTTTTCAACACACCCTTGTGGTATTTGAATGAGGTCGATTAGATTAGATACGGTATATTTGTATGGATATTAACAGGAAATAAAATATGTTTATTTTAGTGATTCAATGACAAATAGAGCACTTTGTTAGAGGGTTTTTGCTTTTGATAATTTCATTATTTTTGCTTTACTTTTGGTGATTGCACAGTTTACAAACAAGCGTATTGGTTTCGATTACATCACCCCTCTTAGTTTGAGTGGCGATGATTACATACTGATGAGTACACTTTATATGTAAATCTATAGGAATTTTTGGCATCAGTAACTGTTTGACCAATTCCGAATCTACAGCTTGAGTTTTACTGGAACGTTCCGATATGTTTAATGAGACTGATCCATCTGCAAGAACGGTAGAATTATCGCTTCGTTTTTCTACTTTGTTTGATTTAGTTTTCTTTTTAAGTGGGACTGAATATTTCTTGTTTCTTTTTGGTGCAAGAATCACTATCCTCGCTGTTATGGGCCTGGGTGAATCCTTCTGGTGATGGTGGGGGTGATTTCTCATCTTCCTTTTTTGGACATTTTCGTTTGGAATGAGTTTTCGTTTTCTTTATTGGTTCGTTGGCAATCGCAGTTGGACTCCGAGGAAATTAAATTTTCTCAATTGTAATCTATGTGGGTGAAGTTGGCTCGATTGTCTCTGGAATTGCGGGCATCATCTGTTTCGGTACAGCAATCTTTACGATTTCTGTAAAAAGTTTTGTATTTTATCTAAACATTTGTTCATTTTAATGATTTTCTGCTTCACGTCGGCGAGATACAGTCCTGCTGAAAAAATAAACTGAGATGTTTACAGTCCTACAATTTCCTATATATTCTTGCTAAAAAAAATTTATTTGTTTCTTTTTTATCTTTACAATTCAAATGACAGCAAAAAAATATTTTTAGTGTTGTGTAAAAAAATGTAACATACCACCTTCAGCTTTTATAGGAAGGATGAAATTTTATCGTTGTGCTGCAAGTAAATGTATTATAGGTGCCAGCCATGGGAATCCTATCGTGATTTGTCATTAGTTCGACCAATTCTCGAAGGGGCATGGAATCTGCTGGTATTCTTTCAACGAGATAAATATTTTGATAATGAAATTGGGGTTTGGTAGTAAAACTCATTATATAAATGGCATTTTCACTTAGTGGGTTTTGAAACAGGATGTTGACTAAATTTGGGTAATGTTCAAATTCCCGGTTGGAGCATGAAAATGAAATTTGTGGCAGGACAGAGTAATCATCCCGCAACTCGAAATTAGCCATTTTATTAATGCGCTAGTAAAAAGTTTTAACTGTTCAAGGTTGATTTGTTATGCAACGGGCACATTGTCAAAAGGGACAAACGTGATAATGGATGTTCGTATTTTAGATATTAAATCTACGGAATTAAAATTACAGTGGGTGACATAGGGCATGAAGCGTCGTTACCTGAAGCCGAAATTGTAAAACATATTTTTGTTCAATATCAATGTTCGGGTAAATGTGGAGAGAGTAGAATTTCCAATTTCAATTCGTTGATATAATTACATAGGTAATAACGCGCTTAATGTGAATGTGGTTCGAGTTCTGACAAAGTACAGTTGGAAAATACAACCTCTGAGTAGTTGTCGAAAATGTTATCGAGAGGGGAATTGTCGATGTATTTCGAAATTGCTTTTTCACTGCAAAAAAGAGGGATTTTTTTTTTTGTAATTTCTGACAAGTGAACCGATAACAACATGATTCATAGTCGTCGAATTTATCAATGTACAAATTTGTACATATACAAAGCATGGTCTTATAACATATATAAGGTAATTATTATTGAAAAAAATCACTTTATGTTTACATAGAGGACAGGTCTAAGCTGAGATGTTACATGTAAATGAATTGTTGTTTGATTATATTACAGTTAACTCAAAGAGAAATTATATCACGATGTAGTGGTGTGTTTTAGACCTTGTTATTATATCGAGGTAAACGACTTCGAAGATTGTTTAAAAATGTCGGATGCAAAACACATTTTAATTAACTGGTATTATGATAATCAAATGACTAAATTTCAAATCGAATCGGATGACTTGAACAAGCCAGTAAAAGGACTCAATGTTCTCAGCAATACAAAAGGCATACATATCGGGTATGAAACAAAGTTCAACGGTTATTTTGAAATACACCACTTGTTTTGTCCTTGAAAAAACATGAGTCCAGTATTACAAAACTTCTACCTGCAGTTTAAATTTATTTAACTTTTATTATCATTACTACCTTTCAAAAGATGTTTTGCGGATAACGTAAACGATTTTATTGTCTTCAGCCATCAAAGGTCCGTTCCCAACGTGTCTTTGAAGATTGCCAATATGGCGGTCGAAAGCGAACAACACTATTCCCCCTCCGAGTATGCTTGTAGAAACAGTTTCCATTGCGATGATGTAAATCACGAAATAATGCCATCATTAAAAAAAAATTGTTATTTGTTGTATATATACACACACATAATTGTTTGTTCTTGTAGTTATCATTCGAGAAGGAGTTGGAGCAACATCTGTGATTACGAGAACAAATCGGAAATCCATACTAGTACATGCGAGGAAGTTAAAGGTGATGATATTACTTCTTCTAGTGAAAATGATAGTGATAAAGAACATATACCAATTCATCAAAATAACATTTTCCCAGTTCACATTGCAGATTCGCATAAATATTAGCGTATAAAGATTGGTTACAAGCAAGTTTGTTTCTTTGATCAATGTGGAAGGTGTGATATACAATACTGCACTAGTGAAACCCATGTAGTTATTATATTTTATGCTAGACGCGACGAACGTATATCAAGTAAGATGAAATGTTTAATTCCTCACTGCAGTGTCTTTATTTAGCGACCCGATACCACAATACCGTGCTCGTATTGATATCTTGAGGAAAATACAACGAAGGACATTGGAGTCTCTTCGATTGGTATTCATAAGTTTAAACTACTTCGCATGAATTTTTCGATGGATTATCGTCATACAACAGAAAAGGGTGATGATTCGTTCTTGATTTTACCTTGTTACTCAACATAATGTAGGATTTATAATGCCGTCGAAATGGTCCACCGAAAGCCATTAAAAAAAATCGGTGAATTTAACCCAGTAAATAAATACGATAAAATGAAAACTTTCTTGTATGGCGTTAGGCTTACATTCCAAGGTTTGAAACACATCGAGTATTGTAAAGATGACATTCACTTGCATCTCCAATGGACCCTCTATGATGAAGTAATTTTTTTTAAAAAGTGAAAGAATGCCAAAGTGCATAATGCGCCGTGTGTTTATCATGGCCCAATTCCACATTTCAAACTATGATCGACAATATGAAGAAGCAAATTTCAGACGACCATATAACGACCGTGTCTAGCCATCAAAAAGACTGCTTTGAACATAAAATTATGAACTTGAGTTTGGTTTTGTTTCATCGATATATTGAAAGGTGTAGTGGAAAATGGTATTTTTTTAGTTTTCTGGCAGAAGGTATAAATAACCGAATAAAAGAATATAAAACCGTTTGCGCTGGTGATTTGTGCAGAATCTATCGCGAATTGGTATTAAGTAAATGCGAGTTTTCACCATCAATACTTTGTAAACAAAAACAAAATAGTGATTTATATTCTGAATTTTGGTACTGAATAAATCTCCTGCTATATTCATATAGTGTGTTACTTATTCTCTCTCTCTCCATTCCTTTTTTTCTAATTCTTTATTTTTCTTTACCAAGTCAATGAGTTTTGCATCACACACATTTTTCCTTGTAAGTTTAAATTTACTAGAACCATACCAAGGATATTTAATGTCAATTTTCCAGATGTGTATCAAATTTATTGCTTGATCCAAAGATCCCATGTACGATTCCTGGAAAAAGGGTGCAGATAACAAAATATTAATGGCTTCCCCAAAACCGGGAAGGGTATTTATAATAACTTTTGTTTTTTCACATCAATTGTTTTTCGGGTTTTTATCGTTACTATTTATGAACGAATCAATGAAATTAATGCGATAATTTGCAGCTACATAGTTTAATTGAAATAAGTTTGTTTGTTAAATTTCGAAATTATTTAAGAGGTTCATGAACCTATTAAATTAACTTATCAATTGTTTCGATGTGTGTAACAAATCAATGCTTTTTTTACATCATCTATGTTTTGTATGGTTTTATTAATCATATTGCATAAAACCACAAAATTAATGGAATTTTTCAAAAGTATCGCTATTATTTTTATATATATTTTTAAAAAATTTAAGTGTTTTTTCCATTAAATTTTTTTTCTTTTTTTTTCCCAACAATAAGATTATGTCAAAATGGAAAAGAAAACCTTTGTTTTTTTTTCAAGGCTTATTGATATTGGTATATGTTACTTTTTTAAAAATCTCGGCCGATATAATTATAAGTAAACGACTGTTGTACGAAAAAAACGTATCGACTAACCCGAATTGCATGAAAATTCCATAAAATGACAACCTTTGTTAATGCAGCTTTATTCGCCTCTGGTGATTCATCAACTTTTAATACACACAACACCTCTTTTATTTTTTCATGCGATGCTCCTGAAGATTGTTTGAATATGAAAAGAGAAAATGTTGTAGTTGAATCATATAGCGATTTAACTAGAATAATTTCAATAATATACAATTCCGAAAGGCCTCCGCGACCAACTTGTGGGATGGTTTCTTACGCACAGACCCACAAAAAATTCTAAACAGCATCTGCATTAATTTTTTAAAGATTGTAAAAAAATATTTTGCGAGTAAATTACAGGGGTGTGTCAAAATACGTCATCTTCGAGGGGTATTTAACGAGCGCTTTTTGTAATTATACCCTATTTAAATTATCAGAATTTCGTATTGAATGTCGATGCGGAAGGAGCTGTACAACTCTTGCATAGTTCTCTAACTTGCATTGCTCTCATACAATCGAAAATTTCCATTGATAATTCGTCAGACACATTTTCGTCCCAGGACTATCTTTTCAAGCTGAATTGAAAAATCCAAACAGTCCAATGACATCCGCGACAAGACGTAAAATTTCACTCTTATAATATATTTAATCCACAAGAATTCGGATCTTCTGTGCTACAGCTACAGTATCTACAACGTAATGCTGCCTTAGACGAATCCCTCAATAACATTCAGAGTTACATTGACGATATTTGGACGAATAAGGCCAACCATATTCACTTGTTCTTGATTACTCTAACATATTAGATTTTGAACACAGGATTCAATTTCCTCTACGTGGACTTCTTGGCTAGTTCAAAAGATTTAGGCACCAAAAAATTGTTAGTAAAATACAACGCGGCCAACATAAGGATAAATAATCGACCTGATATTGGAATTTCTATGAAAATATGAACATCAAACCAAAAGTTTTGAAACAGAGTAAAAAATATTTATGTATTTCATCTTCGATTGATAAAAACGGTAATAGTTTTGCAAAGAGTGTAAATGCAAAAGAAAAAAATGTCGATCAAGAAAATGTTGCTTAAAATGGACGCACACAATCAGTACCACGGAGCTTTTGATTTTTAAAATCAATTTTTAAACTACGAAGGTTCAAATAAAGGTGAGGCGATGAACCCCTGTAATGATGACGGGATCGACTCGGATAATGATGATGATAAAGATGGTGACGACCACTTTTCCTCATTATAGACCGGGAAAGCCACATACGAAGAAACTGTACAAAAATTGATGGATAATTTCAATATATTTCATAGGTTCATGTGTTATTCATATACAGACACTGTACATTCATCCGCAATCACAAATTCTTTGGGAAAATTATAAAGCTCGCGTCCTAATCAGGTGAACAGGTGTATTTTTATTAACAATAATAAAAAATTTGACATTTAACAATAGGCCCAAATTTTTTGATAAACAAAGAACTGAAAAAAATGTGTTTACTTCATCGACTATGTCAAAATTAGAGATATCGATCGAAAACTTGCCAATTTCATCACATCTCTATTAATACTGGGTTATATTTGGTCAGAGAAACATTTTGTACCGGTAGAAATAATTCATCCATTTTTTAAATGCTACTATGGCAGTACACCTGAAAATATCGTCCATCAATTGATAAAGATGTATTCATTTGTAGTAATCATATGATAAGAATGTTGATTAGCCCAAATCCTTAGATTTTTTCAAGACTCATGGATGAAGACGTGAACGATGCATTTGGTCTCACTTAAATTACATGAGTTTTATTATGAATGGTGGCATTTTGGCAGATTTTCAAGATTTAATTTCGTTCTTTATTTTCGTATACTTGCCCAAAACTCGAGCATATTGTACACTGGACAAATTTCAATTATTTTATATTTTTTGGATTTGTCTGCACCCAGAATAACATATAGGATATTTAAACATCGTAAAAGTTCATGGAAAAAATAATTATATAACGTAAATTAATTTTCTCATATATTTTATATGGATGACATTTTTGAAATGACATTACCTGAAGTTCAAGTATTGCCTCTAAAATAAATAAGAAATTCTAACATTAAAAAACATATATATATATATATATATAAAACAAAGTCGAATTAGTTACACCATATATAACTCGAGAATGGCTGGACTTGGAGATGCCACATTATTACACTTGGAACGCTTCATCGAAGAAATTTCAACGTCGGAAGCAAGGCGATGCGGTTCCTGATCATCCGGATGTGCGTTCTACTGATGTTCTTGGTAGTATTTACACAGTTCATCCGAAGAATGATGAATGCTTCTATTTGCGGTTGTTGCTGGTGAATGTTCGTGGGCCAACATCATTTGAATCACTACGAACTGTTAATGGTATAGAGTGCCCAACATTTCGGGCTGCATGTCAAGAGCTCAATTTTCTTGAAAACGATACTCATTGGGACACGGCAATCGCTGAAGCAATTATTTCTACAACTCCTAGTCAGACACGCACATTATTTGCTATCATAATTTCGACATGCTTCCCATCGAATCCACGTGACCTGTGGAACAAATACAAAGATGGCATGTCAGAAGACATTTTACATAGAATTCGTGTCAGTTCAAGAAATCCCGGTCTTGAAGAGAATGATGAGATGCATAACCAGGCTTTGCTCTTGATCGAAGACATGTGTTTTCCATGTGTGACAGTTTGTTAGTCAGGTTAGAAATGCCAGCGCCAGATCGAGGAAAGAATGACGCATTTAATCGAGAATTAGAACGAGAACGTTAATATGATCGACATGAATTAGACCAATCAGTTCAAACGAATGTGCCCCTGTTGAACCCCCAACAGAAGGAAGTGCATGATACATTAATCAAGGCAATTGATGAGGGAAATGGTGGCTTATTTTTCCTGGATGCCCCTGGTGGAACTGGGAAGACATTCCTCATGTCATTGATTTTGGCCACTGTTCGAGCGAGATCCGACATTGTGGTAGCAGTTGCTTCTTCTGGAATAGAGGCCACATTGTTAGAAGGATGCCGTACGGCTCATTCAGCATTTAAATTGCCGTTAAACCTTCAAACTACTGAACAACCGACATGTGACATTGCGAAACGCTCCGCAATGGCCAAGGTTTTAGTAGCATGTAAAACCATCATCTGAGACGAATGCACAATGGCGCACAAATGCGCATTAGAAGCACTTGACCGAACATTGAAAGATCTGCGCAATGACTCGAGATGTTTTGGAGGCACCTTGATTTTACTGTCTGGCAACTTCCGCCAAACACTGCAAGTCAATCCAAGATCGACTGCTGCCGATGAAATAAACGCTTGCCTCAAATCATAAAATCTGTGGCGGTATGTGAAGAAACTTCAGCTGGCAGCAAACATGAGAGTTGCATTGCTGAACGATCCATCTGCTGGAGATTTCTCCAAGCAATTGCTGACAATCGGTAATGGCTGTGTTCCTGTCGACGAATCAAGCGGATTAATTTAATTTTCTCCGAATTTTTGCAATTTCATTTCATTGAAAGACGAGCTCATCAAGAAAGTGTTCCCGAACATCATTGCTAATCACAAAAAAAACAAATGGTTCAATGAGAGAGCAATTTTGGCGGCTAAGAACCAAGATGTGGATGACTTAAATATAGTAATTCAGAATCAAATCGTTGGTAATCTGCATTCATTTGAATCTATTGACTACGTAATAAACGAAGATGAAGCCACCAACTATCCAACTGAATTTTTAAACTCCTTGGATGTGCCTGGCTTACCACCGCACAATTTACAACTGAAGGTTGNTAATTTACAACTGAAGGTTGGTTCGGTAGTAATAATGCTTCGAAATCTAAACCATCCAAAACTATGCAATGGAACGCGTTTGGTGATAATAAAACTGATGACCAATGTGATTTATGCGACGATACTCAAAGGAAAATTCAAAGGTGAGGAAGTTCTCATTCCGATGATTCCTATGATCCACGCCATTGAAATACTTGATTTTTGTACTTTTATTGATTTTATATTTTTTTATATATATTATCCTAATAAACTATTGAACTTAATACATTTTGAGTATTAATTTTATTTTACGTTAATAAAATCCTAAATAAAGCTAAACTAAAAGTTAACACGACATTCATTGACTGTTAGGCGGTACGAAGTCCGCCGGGTAAGCTAGTATATAATAAGTGAATATGAATACAAATTAAAGTATACTGTTGTCTAATAATACGAAGACGACCGTGGCAATGAAAAAGGCTAATACAACTGGTTATGTTTGGAAAGAATATAAATTTTTGCGTTATATTTTTATGAAAATAAATAAGAAGAAAGCTCAACAACCATTTGTCAAGTGTGAAACTTGTAACCACTATTATAAACCATCTGTAATAAGAAGTCATCTGAGAAGCAGATTGCACAAAGGTCTTTCACCAGTGCAAGAACCTACAAATGCATGGGAAATTTTTAAAATACCGCAAAGCCTAATACTAAAACAGAAGTTACAGAGATTAAAGCAAGTTCAGTGTGAGGCTTGTAACCACTTTTACAAAATATCTCTCATAAAAAGTCACTTGAGGAGCAACGTACACAAATACACACTCAGATTCAGTGTAGAAGAAATTGAAGAAGCATTTAAAAGTAGGATCAAGACTTATGCTGTAAATAATGTGAATGCATACAAAGACTCAAATCATTTCCTAAACGATATAAAAGGAGCTGTCACCAGCATAATTAATAAACATGTAAAATCAATGGACCTCAAAGTGAACATGAAGTTTTTCGCCGAGTATAAAAGAGGAACTGGTGACAATATCGAATATGTAGGACACTCTTTTAAAACCAAGAATGAAATTATACTGAAATCAAATAATCTACAAAAATATTATACTGCTAGCATATTGAAAATCATAGCTGAGATGGGTGCATTTGAAGCTAAGGGCTCTCAGTGGGTGCTCAATAGGATATTCAATCTAGAGGTACGAATAAATAAATATGTTACATTTAAGGGTAGCCCTTATCGTGATCTTACAGAAAAAATTAAAACAAAGCAAGCAGTAATTAATGTTAAGAACAATGATCAAAAATGTTTTTTGTGGTCTATTCTATCCGCATTACATCCAGCACAAAATGATCCTCAAAGAGTGAACAAGTATTTGGATCATGAACATGAGTTTGACGAAACACTTAAAGGTCTGGAATTTCCTTTGAAATTGGATAGCATAACAAACTTTGAGAAAAGAAGCGGGTTATCAATTGATGTATATACATACGAAGAAAAAGAAAAGGACAGTAAGGAATATATAATCTATCCATTAAAAATAACAAAAATAAGGTGGATAAGCATATTAATCTGCTCTACATCAAATATGAAAATAATGACCACTACTGCTGGATAAAAAGTCTTTCGAGACTTATTGCATCACAGGTGGTAAAGAATGGCCATAAAATATACATATGTGATAGATGCTTGCAACACTTCTACTCTGAAAGCAAGCTAAATGCTCACGAAGAAGACTGCCGAGATCATGATGGAATTAGAGTTGAACTTCCTAATAAAGGAATAAACATACTAATATTCAAGAACAAAAATCATTCTTTGAGAGTCCCTTTTGTGATATATGTAGATTTTGAGGGTTTGTTAACTAAAATCGATACTTGCCAACCAAATCCCGACGACTCCTACACGAAGTCGTACCAAAAACACGAGCCTCTTAGTTTTAGTTACTATATAAAATATGAACACGAATCATATAAGGCACCAGTAACTTATGAAGGACCTGAAGCATCTAGGTTATTCGTAGATGTTAATGGAGGAAGCAAAGGCAATAGGAGATGTCTACAAAAACAAAAAACCCATGATTCTCTTCACCAAGAAAGAACAGATTGATTATTATACAGCCACCCATTGTCATATATGTGAAAAGACTTTGGATGGAGAGACTGTGAGAGACCATGACCACCTTACAGGTAAATTTAGAGGAGCCGCACACAAAGATTGTAACTTATCCTATATAAATCCATGTTTTGTTCCAGTGTTTATACACAATCTATCTGGAATGAAACACATTTATTTGTAAAGGAGCTGGGCATCGATGAAAATAAAATTGACCTAATTCCCACCAATGAGAAAAAATATATTTATTTCACTAAACATATATGTGAGGGCGTAAATCTAAGATTTATTGACTTATTTAAATTTATGGCTAGCAGCTCTCTAGTAATCTTTCCAGAAGTCAATTCCGGGAAACGAGTAAGCATTTCTCCAATTAACTTCTAGATATTGTTACAAGGAAAGGCATTTACCCATATGACTACATGGATAGTGTTGAAAAATTTTGTGAGACATCACTACCTAATAAGAATGCATTTTACAACAAACTCAACAAATGTGATATTACAGATGAAGACTATAAGTTTGCATAAAAGGTGTGGAAAACTTTGAACATCAAATCATTAGGAGAGTATACTCAGTTGTATAACAAAACAGATGTATTGATATTGGCTGATATTATAGAAAACTTTAGAGATGTATGTCTCAAAACATAAGCTAGATCTGCGTGGTATTTCACAGCACCAGGGCTAGCGAGGTATACTATGCTCAAACATACCAAAATAGAACTTGATCTACTAAGGGATTACAACATGATTTTGATGATTAAAAAAGGTATTCGTGGTGGAATATCACAATGTTGCAAGAGGTATGCCGAAGCAAATAATAAATACATGAATGATTATGATGCCACAGTTTAAACCTCTTATCTGGCATCCCTGGATGCCAATAACTTATATGGATGGGCTATGAGTCAGTATTTACCTTACGGCGGGTTTAAGTGGAGAAATACAAAAATTGATGTGACAAAAATTCTAGATGATGCCAGAAAAGGCTATATATTGGAAGTTGATTTGGAGTAGCCACATGAACTACACGACCTCCACAAAGATCTACCACTGACTCCAGAGAATAGAATACCTGAAGGTTCGAAAATGCCTAAATTATTAACTACCCTATATGACAAAGAAATATATGTACTGCACTACGTAAATCTTAAGCAATATCTGTCCCTCGGAATGAAGTTGAAGAAGATCCATAGAGTTCTGGAGTTTGACCAA